>JAPXFY010001238.1:0-38926 GCA_030674185.1 Monoplex corrugatus | reverse complement strand
TAGTCATTTTGCTTTTTGGTATTATCTCCTGGACTCATCCATGTCCATTTTCTTCTTTTAGGCTGCTCAAACCAGGCGTTTTCTGCTATGAACCCATTCTTCTGTGCCCATTCCACAAGTTTTCCTCCCCTTTCATTTTGTGTACTAAGGCCATGAGGTCCAAATATATCCTCCACCCTCTCCTGTCCCATTTTAGCATTAAAATATCCCATTATTATTGAAACTTCTTGTGATTTCCATTGAGCCTTAGCCATCTTTAATACTTCGTAGAAGTTGTCAATTTCGCTATCGAGTACTTGCGGATGTTGGTGCATACACCTTGGATGATGTTGATATCAAATGGCTTGGCATCCAGTTTAAATTAACCAGTAGAACTCTGTTGGACACAGCCCAGTATCCCTTAATTGCTTTGATTTGCCCCTGTGTGTGTGTGTGTGTGTGTGTGTGTGTGTGTGTGTGTGTGTGTGTGTGTGTGTGTGTGTGTGTGTGTGTGTGTATGTGTGTGTCTGTGTGTGTGTGTTTGTGTGTGTGTCACGACTAAACGAGAAAGACAAATGATCAACATATAAGCACCATGTTTATTGCCTAAAACAGAAGGTTGATGGTATGATCTGACCTTAAGTGTGTCCACCACTGGGCTTTATACCTAATTCAGGTTGGAGATGACCCTGGTGTTGTTTGGAACAAAAACACATTGCTTTAACCAGTAATCTCTCCGAAGTGGTAAGAGCAATGGTCTACTGAATGGAAGGCCATTGATTCAAGACCCTTACAGTCCAAAAACTATTGTGGGATCGTTCGCCTCCGACCAGCTCCTACCCAGAATTAAGCATGCCACAGGCTCGTTGGGGAGACTGGGACCATACAGTCGAGTCTCATTCATTTTATGCATGCAGCATTCAGCGTCTTGCTCAGAGTTTTTAATCAATACTGCAGGTGCCTAAATGTTGTGGAATGATTGACGGCAGGATATATTACGAAAGTAAGGGCAGATAACAACCATGTTACGAGGTCTCAATCTGAGGCTGAAATCCATTGCATCATGATTTATCATCCATTGTCATGAGAGGATCGGTTATCACAGCACTGTGGATATTGTCCCAACATCAGTGGCACTTCATGTCCCTGATATTGTGGAGACTTCTATTTCAGTTTCCTTTTCCGCCCCCATGCCTGAGGTGACTCCAAGTTGGGTGTCGGTGTTTTTTGGGGGGAGCTGTGGATGGAGGGCCGTGACGGTGGGTCTCCTCTCCTGGGTGTCTGTCACTTGATCTGGCTCTGTAGCAAACTAAATGATGTGGGTTAGTTGGGGGTTTAGTAAGCTGTGCTCTGAGTGAGATGGATCGGAACAGGCACTGTTGAACTCAACACAAGCGACCCAGCAGAAATGCAGGGCCTCCTTTGGTAGGTTGTCTATGGCAGCCTGTCATCATCATAATGTGCCCTGCCACATGGCGTTGGCGATCATGGCCCTCCATACGAATCTATCCCTTGTCGCTGCAAGTACATGTCCCATCCTCTCTGTTTTCATCCACTCTACAAATCCATCCAATATTTTCTCCCTGGGTCTACCTGATGCTCTTTTTCCTTCTACCTTTTCTGTTGTGAGTAGGTGCTCTAATTTCTCTTGCCTCATAAAATGTCCTATAAATGTTGCGTGTCTTTTCTTAATCTTATTCATTAATGTTCTTTTTGCATCTGCCTCTTTCAAGACTGCCTCGTTTGTTTTCTTTGTTGTCCATGGAACTCTTAACATTCTTTTTAGAAACCACATCTCAGCTGCCTTAATCCTGTCCTGAACTTGCGTGTTGACTGTCCCCGCCTCACATCCGTAGAACAGTATCGTTTCTATGTAACACTGAAGAACTCTCTTTCTAGTTTTAATTGATAGGCATTTTTTTCCGGTAAGAGCGCTTTTCATTTTCTTGACTGCTGTTTTAGCTTGGGCAATTCTGCTGGCTATTTCTGATGTGCATCTGGGCAGCCTGTCATAGCTCATACATTCAAATACATTTCTGGAGTTTCAGTCATACTGTGATTGTTTTATAGCATTTGGAAGTGGCTTGCGTATGTTTTAATATGTCAATACAACATCTATATTAACCAGACAAGAAATGTTTATGATAATGACGTCGTTGAATCCATGGGTTTTCTGGCTCTGGGACTTTGACTGATGAAAGTGTGTTACAGATTGGAATGAGCTGTGTGACATGGACGCCATTGAAACGACACTGAACGCTCCCCCTCCACACACACACTCACACACACAAACAAACAAATCAACAACACCCATCCCCAAAACTTCACCATTATTTACATTAGTAACATCTCCGTTTTGACTGATGAAAGGACCAGCGCTTTGTGTTCAGTTGGTAGGTTGGTCAGACAGCTGGTTGTTGGTTCTTGTTATTCTTATTTGTTTTTGTTTTCTTTGTTTTAAATGTTTTCGTCACCACGGCTTCTCCTCCTCCTATTTTCTGTCTTCGTTTTCTTTTTCTTCCTCTTACGAGTACTTGTTGTTTTATTTTTATTCTTCATTTTGAAAAAAAACAACTGTTGGCAGGAGACGTTGATTCCCAGAAAACAATTAGCGGTGCCATGGATCACGTGAGTAAAAAGATCGACAGCTTGCTGCGTAAAAAATCCCTGGTCAACCAGCGCATGATTCTCTGCATCAAGTCCAAGACACTGACCCAGGAGGACATGAACCAGCCCTAACCCCTTGCCGCACAGCGTGTGAAGCGCAGGAGACAGGTCTTCAGCAAACAGAAGACTGTCCTGATCAAAGACCCGTCTGTCAACCAGGAGCAATCCACAGACACTGAGCGGGTGGGAAAACAAAGACATCAGACTCATGTGACGGAACAGGATGTAGGCGTTTGGGAAACCTGTTCTTCTGATGACGATAATGATAAAGACAACTGTGCCTCTGAAGACAACAACAAGTTGCCAGCTACTGATAGATCATCAGGTGGAGGGCAGATGACGACAACGAAGAGGATGACAACAGCGAAATACAAAGAAAAGACAGACGTAAAAGATGGAGCACAAACAGGACCTGGGGTTGACATCATGAGTCTAGATCTGCCCTCAAACCTTCACTTGGATGACAACGTGATGCCCAAAGAGCGCTCTCAGTGGGGAGATAGAGTGATACACACAGATTGTACAGACTGGTGTGGTGTGTAAGGTATGATGTACTGATGGTGTGGTGTGTAAGGTATGATGTACTGCTGGTGTGTAAGGTATGATGTACTGATGGTGTGTAAGGTATGATGTACTGATGGTGTGGTGTGTAAGGTATGATGTACTGATGGTGTGTAAGGTATGATGTACTGCTGGTGTGGTGTGTAAAGTATGATGTACTGATGGTGTGGTGTGTAAGGTATGATGTACTGATGGTGTGTAAGGTATGATGTACTGTAGGTGTGGTGTGTAAGGTATGATGTACTGATGGTGTGGTGTGTAAGGTATGATGTACTGATGGTGTGTAAGGTATGATGTACTGCTGGTGTGTAAGGTATGATGTACTGCTGGTGTGTAAGGTATGATGTACTGATGGTGTGTAAGGTATGATGTACTGATGGTGTGTAAGGTATGATGTACTGATGGTGTGTAAGGTATGATGTACTGATGGTGTGTAAGGTATGATGTACTGCTGGTGTGTAAGGTATGATGTACTGCTGGTGTGTAAGGTATGATGTACTGATGGTGTGGTGTGTAAGGTATGATGTACTGATGGTGTGGTGTGTAAGGTATGATGTACTGATGGTGTGTAAGGTATGATGTACTGATGGTGTGTAAGGTATGATGTACTGATGGTGTGTAAGGTATGATGTACTGCTGGTGTGTAAGGTATGATGTACTGCTGGTGTGTAAGGTATGATGTACTGATGGTGTGGTGTGTAAGGTATGATGTACTGATGGTGTGGTGTGTAAGGTACATCATACCTTACACACCACACCATCAGTACATCATACCTCACACACCACACCATCAGTACATCATACCTTACACACCACACCATCAGTACATCATACCTCACACACCACACCATCAGTACATCATACCTTACACACCACATCATAAGTACATCATACCTTACACACCACACCATCAGTACATCATACCTTACACACCATCAGTACATCAGTAAAAAACTAGTGGCTTCTGTTTGAACTGCTTATTTAACATCAGTTCTCTATGTTTAACACGCTGGCGATCTTCAACATATTTCAGCAATTAAGTGAGGTGCATGCTTCACATCATGATGCAGTGCGCTGTACACACACAGACTTGTATACAATCACCAATGCACTCACACAGGTAAAACCATAGGCTGAATAATTCTAGTATCATTAAATGTTCAACAATTTGCTGCTGTAATGTTATGCTGATAAAAACTTGACAACACCATGCTTTTGAGTGTCATCTCTGTAACACTGTTTTAGAAAACGATAATTATTGTTGTCTCTTCTTATCTTGTTTTAACATCCTTTAGATTCTCCAAAAACATTACATGTCCCAGTTCATCTTTTTCCAAACATAAATATACGATATGAAAAATTTCAGACGTAATGACAGGTAAGGAAACGGACTTGGCCTGTCAAAATACGTAATCCTACATTTCAGGGAGTCTTGCGTGGTTTTCCCAGCGTTTTGTTTCGTAAAAACAGTAATGTGAATCACAGTGACCGCCAGCGCTCTAACAAACACAAACCAGAAAAATACAAAAATAGAATCAGAATGCGTGTTTACAACAACATCAGCAACAACAACAACAACAACAACAACAAAGCGTATTCATCAAATAGTTTTCACCTCTGCGTGTACATGTGTGTGTGTGTGTGTGTGTGTGTGTGTGTGTGTGTGTGTGTGTGTGTGTGTGTGTGTGTGTGTGTGTGTGTGTGTGTGTGTGTGTGTGTGTGTTAGTGTGTGTGCGTGTGAGTGTATGTGTGTTCGTGGGCCCGCGTGCTGTGTGGTGTATGTCAGCATGTGTTTTTGTGTGTTTATGATGGCCTTCAATATACCTTACTGAATTTACTTGATTATTGCTTCAATCAACATTTCTTACAGGAAAAACAAGCAATGACTTTGCAACGCTGCACAAAATAATGTGTATTGTTGAATAACGTTTGTCCTGTATTATAGAGGGGTGCCTGACTAACTGAAAGTGCAGTGTTTTGTATCTACAGCATGAAGCATTTGGTTGTTGTTTTGGTTTACTTTTATTGTTTTGTTATGCGTGATTGTAGCTGCTTGTATGTTGTCAAAAAAATGGAGGCTGGTGGCATGGCTTATCAGTTTGGCTTTAAAGCTTAGTGTCAAACATTTTTATCATGCGTTTGGTCTCCAGATCCAAAAAGTCATGGTAATTAGAGCTACATCTTGAGTCTTCTCTATGTTAGTGTTTATACATATGAAGCTAAACATGGATGATGCCAACTTGTCAGAGAGAGTGTTGGTTTCAAGTTAATCTTCCTGCACTATATTCATGTGTATATATATGTGTGTGTGTGTGTGTGTGTGTGTGTGTGTGTGTGTGTGTGTGTGTGTGTGTGTGTGTGTGTGTGTGTGTGTGTTCGCGCGAAGGTGTATGGTGTGTGTTCGCACGAAGGTGTGTGTGTGTGTGTGTGTGTGGGGTCCCTTTCACTCACACACACGCACATACTTACACGTGCACACATATGTACAAATTCCAAAGATACACCAACATACACAAGCACAGGCAGACACACAAACACGCACAGACAAATGCAAACATTCGTACTTATGCACACACACACACACAAACACACACACATACACACACACACATACACATACACACAAATATGCATAAACAAACACACACTTACGCGCACATACATACTGATTTGCAGCATTAATAGTGTCTCAGTCCATCTGTAGTTCAGTATAAACTGCTGGTCTTCTTTGTACTTAGTTGTATCAGAGAAGAAACACTGACACTGCCATGTAAGTATGTACAGTATTGATCGTTTCATAGCTTGTTGATAATGTTACACGTTTGAATTCAATAATATCTCTCCCATATCCTTCAGCTGAAAATCGATCATGTCAAAAGGAAGTGACGTCCAGTGGAAAAAAAGATAGAACTAAACGGATGGCATTTTACCACTGCTGCATCACGTGGTTTCTGTATAATGTACTTATGCACAATTAAATATGTCAGGAAAAGGATTTTCCCTAAACGACACACAGCAAGTTACAGTGGTACATCACTTGTGTGATCAGAATTATGTGTCTTCTTCAGAGTGCATGTGCGCTTCTATTGGTACAGAGATAATGGAAACTAAAGTGGTCACATACAAACGTGTAGGGACGCTTTATACGCCTTGTTTACGGACACGTTAATGATATAGACAGCATATAACACATTGTGAAAGACCTCAAGCTGCTTACCATTCCAGTAGTAATATATATGACTATAATGGAGGAATAAGACAGTGCTTGTACGGCGTTGACATATTAAAATCGCTCTCCTATCAAATGTGAATTTTTTGTAAGAATGTGTTTAGGCAGGTACAATTTGATACTTCATCCACCTTGCATGTAAAAATTGCGGTCAAGTATTCTTGTGCGATCTGCACAGCTCCCAGCCTCCAAAAATGCATTACAAATCTTTATTCCATAACAATTTTGAAACATTATCAGCCACAACCACAGCTCACATTCACCACCACATTCTGTGTCTCTCTAAAACTTGCCTCACTGTACCTCACAGCTTCCTCTTGCGTCGCCCCCCCCCCCTTCCCAGCCTACTCACCAATCCACAACTATTAAAATCCCACCATCACTAAATCCCTTCTCTAACACGTACTCTACGCTCTGTCTTTATCTTACATCCCTCAATCCCACTGTCTCATCCTCGTCACGTTCCTGTTTCTCTGTTTAGCTTAAGGACATACTTCAAATGCTCACAAAGCATAACACGGTTCACTTCACCTGTATCAGAACTAAACTAGAAATAAAACATAAAAATGACAGACATACAGACAGATAGGGAAACAGACGTGGGATGTTACAATGTATAACACTGTATTCCAGGATGTCTTACGTGGTACAGCGTTTTCATTCGTAAAAACAGTGTTTTATTTCCTCTCTCTCTCTCTCTCGCTTGCTCTCTCTCTCTCTCTCTCTCTCTCTCTCTCTCTCTCTCTCTCTCTCTCTCTCTCTCTCTCTCTTCTCTGTATATATGTGTGTGTGTGTGTGTGTGTGTGACGTGTTTGTGTGCGTGCAATGCGTGTGTGTGTGTTTGCGTGTGTGTGTGCGTGTGTGTGTGCGTATGTGTGCGTGCGTGCATGCGTGTGCGCGCGAGAGTGTGTGTATGTGTGCGTGAATGTGTGCGTGCGTACGTGCGTGTGCGTGTGTGTGTGTGTGATGTGTGTGTGTGAGTGTGTGTGTGTGAGTGCGTGTGTGTTTGTGTGTGTGTGTGTGTGTGTGAATGTGCGTGTGTGTGTGATGTGTGTGTGTACGTGCGTGCGTGTGTGTGTGTATGTGTGTGCGTGTGTGTGTGCGTGTGTGTGCGTGCATGCGCGCGTATGCGCGCGTACGCGCGTGTGTGCACGTGTGTGTGCATGTGAATGTGTGTGTGCTCGCGCGCATGCGATGTGCACGTAAATTTGTGCACATATGCAAACACAAACACACGCAAACACACACATACAAACACAAATTTAAATAAAATACATACAAACATAAGTATAGATACGCGCACACGTCACACGCAGGCGTGCGTGCACACACATACACACACACACTTACACATGGACAAAATTACATGCTCACAAACACACACAAACACACACACAGACGTACATGCATACACACGTACACACACCTAAGGTCAAACAAAAACTTAATGAATTCACTTCATTATCAAAACCTGTGGTTTCCAATGATTTGCAGAATAAATATTTATCAGTTTTTCTGTCTGTCTGTAGTTCACGATAAATTGCTGGTTTACTTTGTGCTTAATCGTTTCAGGGAGGTAACTCTGACATTACCAGGTATGTATAAACAGTTTTTATCTTTGCATAGCTTCTTTAAAAACATAATTGGTTTGACTTAAGTAACCTGTTTCCCATATCCTCTTTACTGAACATCAACTATTTAAACGGAAATAACGTCCATTGGCCATAAATTGAGGACTAAGCAGAATGCATTTTACCCCTGTTGCATCACATAATTTATGCATATTGTACTTATGTACAAGTGAAATCTGTTGAGTAGACGCTTTGTGTACAAGATGTAATGCAAATTACAGCAGTGCAGTTTTTGTGTGACCAGGAATATGTGTCTTCTTCAGAGTGCCTGAGTGCTTTAACTATTGCAACAGTGATAATGCAGACTGATTTGGCCACATAATTTTGTATATGCAAACATATGAGGACGCGATACCTGCCTTATTTACAGAATTGTATTGAAACAAGAAGCAAATGACACATTGGGTAATACCACAGTTGGCTTACCACACCAACAGTCGTAAATATGACACAGTAAGACTTTAAGATGTCACTGAACACAATTGGCTTACCACTCCAACAGTCGTAAATATGACACAGTAAGACTTCAAGATGTCAATGAAGACAATTGTCTTATGAACAAAGTTGTGTATATGACACAGTAAGACTTTAAGATGTCACTGAACAAAGTTGGATCACCACTCCAACAGTCGTAAATATGACACAGTAAGACTTCAAGATGTCAATGAAGACAATTGTGTTACCACTCCATCAGTCGCACATAAAGTCCCACATTGTGTTCATGGGTCATATGACACTGTAAGATTTTAACCCTTTCAGTCCTGCCTATCTATGACAACCTTCTCCCTTCATTCCTATGTTTCTTAGGAACAACAGTTCTTTTCATTCCTGAGTTTCTGGAGGAATCCGCTTAGAAATGTGAAGTAGGTGTTTTGTCATTGACAGAGATTGAAACGGTGTAGAACAAGTATACTAAACCCTATATCACTAGGTGCAGCAGTGGCATGGCAAAGTCTGATGGCGTTTGGATGTCCTGCAGTATGTTTGGTGACACAGGAACTATATTGGTGACACACCATTTTTCTCTAATTGTTAGTTGATAGTCAATTATGTCATGACACAAACACCAAACAAACAGTACAACACAAATGTTTCAAACTTACAACTTTGTGTCCACTGCTAAATTCAATTCAGAATGACTACTTACACCTTGACGATTGTCACTGTTCTAATGTCTCAAAATGTAAGTTCTCTGTTGTGTTCATGGGTCATACTGTACACTGTACAATGAGGTACCATTGTCCTTTTGTAGATTTAACATTTAAGAACAGTCACAACACCTAGTCACTACAGATCCCTATGCATTGTTGCACTATTTTTACAAAGTGTTGCACACGCATGTCTGTGTGAAATGTCACAAAAGAATGTGTCACATGTCACACATGTCACATGCGTGTTGCAAGCTTTGAAATAGTCTTTGCGATGGTTGCAACATGAATACACACTGCACTTTTCACACATCATTGTGATTTTAGACACTTTGTAAGGATTGTCAGCACATTTGCAAGTTGTGCTCTCTGCTGTTCTGGTAAGTCCATAAGATCAAAGTCATCTGATAATTTTTGAATATATCATTATACGCAAATCTGGTTTCCGATCCTTCTCCGTCCATCTTGACCAAGTGTACAGGGTAAACTCAACTCTCAGTAAAGGTACATAAGATTATCAGTGTCACTGACTCCCCACACTTTGGATACTATTAAAGCATTTCTTATCAAAACACCTGTCATATCCCATTACTAAGGCAATGAACTAGGTGTCAGGGTCAATTAGTTTACACAGCTCTACAACCTCTGTAGCACTCTTGTGATTCCACCATCACTTACCTGTGTACATCTCCCTAACACATCCCTCATCCCCATTCACTCATCATCTTCACCTCTCTGTTTCACTCTTAATCTCTCTGCCAGTCCTGTCCTCCTGGTTCTAAGTTCTCAGGAACAACTCCAAACCTTGCTGGTCCATGTTATAGCAGATAGCACTGTGTCACTTCTGAGGCAGTTCTGATGTGTGTTGGACTGACAACAACTCGTGTTGTGTGTTTCAAGGTGGATCTATGACTGTTCCTCTCATGATGTCTCCTTTTGAAGGTGACCAATGGTCTGATGACTGTGGGCTTGTGAGCTAAGGTACGATTTAAGTTCCTGATGATTCGTACTTTTTGACACAAGGCACAGATTAAAATGGCTTGTCTAGTAGTACAGATTATAGTATACAGATTATAGTAGCCCTGCTCGATCCTGTTGTGGTGGACGTCTCCACCGACTTTGGCACAATCTGCCTCCTGCTGTGCCAGTCCGACACCACTTATCGTCTTCTGCTTCTTCGTCTCCTCCACTGCCCCTGCACTCGACCTTGCTGCTGCAAACTTCGTCTTCTCCTCTGCCATCTTCGCCTTCGCCTTCTGTCCCGCTGGTGCCGCCTTCGCCTTCTGTCCCACCGGTGCCGCTTTCATCTTCTGTCCCGCCGGCACTGCCCTCATCTTCTGTCCCGCTGGTGCTGCCTTTGTCTTCTGTCCCACTGGTGCCGCATTCGTCTTCTGTCCTGCGGGTGCCTCCTTCGTCTTCTGTCCCGTCGTTGCTGCCTTCATCTTCTGCCCCGCTGGTGTCGCCTTCGTCTTCTGTCCCGTTGGTGCTGCCTTCGTCTCCACCTCGGCCGCCGCATTGTGATAAACTAAAACTATGCCTTTTTAATGCTCAGTCAACATGCACTGATGGCAAAGCCGATGTCATTGCTGACTTTATCGCAGATGAGCATGTCGACATTGCTTTCATCACCGAAACATGGCTTAACCCCCTTGGTCATGAACCTATACATGCGAGTCTCACTCCGAGTGGTTACAGGCTTGCTTCTTTCCATCGCTCATCCCGAGGTGGTGGTATCGCCATCCTCTACAACGACTCACTCCATTCCCGCCTGTCTTTCTCGCAGTCTCTGCCTTTCTCCCATCCTTCTTTCGAGCACGTTGAAGTATCCTTCCAATCCATCCCTCACCCCATCACCTTCTCCTGTGTCTATCGACCTCCACCTAGCTCTGCCAACAAGCTCACCACATCCATGTTTCTCTCTGACTTTGACCAACTACTTGACTACTACTGCCTCTTATCTGGAAATCTCATCATTCTAGGTGACATCAATGTCCACTATGACAACACTCACCGTTATGACACAAGACATATCATCAACTCTGTCCAATCACAATATGACTCAACACATTTCTGAACCAACCCATCAAAAAGGTCACATTCTTGACTGGATCATTTCTCGTGATCACCACAATTCAGCTACTGACAACTGCTTAGTTCTTTCTACCTGTCTAACTTCAGCCCTTCCATCTGACCACTCTGCAATTCTCAGTTCTCTTGACATTCTTCCTCCTTCCCGTACCATGCGCACAGTGACTCGACGCAATCTCAAATCTATCGACCTCTTCACATTTTCATCTGATGCCTTCCATCTCCTTTCTGAAAAGTCACATAACCTTGCCGATGAATTCTATACTACTCTCCACCATCTTCTGGACACTCATGCTCCAGTCACAATCCATCTTTTACCTGACCACCCCCCTACCCCTTGGCTCACTCCTGAGATTGCCTGTGCAAAACGTGCCTGCCACAGAGCAGAGCGCCGCTGGCGCAAATCCAAACTCACTGTACATAGGCAACTTTTCCAAGCTTCTAAAACAAAAGTATCCACCCTCATTGCATCTGCAAAAACAAGCTATTTCCAAACCAAAATCAATCCTGAATGCCTATTCTTCAAAAGAACTCTTTACAACCATGAATCATCTCCTTGGCACACGAAAAGATTTGCCTCTCCCAACAAAACACACAAATGAAGAACTCCCATCTGTATTCTCCAAGTATTTCACCACCAAAATACAAACTCTTCGTGACAGGCTTGACAGGACACCCTGTCAACCATGCCCACCTGACCCTTCCTTCTCTGGCACACCTCTTACTACTTTTACCCCAGTCTCACAAGAAGAAATTCTCAACACAATCAGATCCATGTCGTTCAAAACCTGCGAACTGGATCCTCATCCAGGTTCTCTCTACACTGACTGTCTCCCTACTCTCCTCCCATTCATCACTGACATCATCAACACTTCTCTCCAAACTGGAACTGTCCCAGATTCTTTCAAGTCTGCTATTGTTCACCCTCTCCTCAAGAAATACAATTTAGACCCAAATGAACTGAAAAATTACCGGCCTATCTCTAATCTCTCTTTCTTGTCAAAACTCCTTGAAAAAGTTGTCCTCAACCAATTGAACTCTCACCTGTCTGCCAACAATCTCCTCAATCCTTTCCAGTCAGCCTACCACCAGTGCCATAGCACTGAAACTGCCTTACTACACATTCTCAACAATCTCCTCCTTGCAACTGATACTGGCAAAGTCTCTCTCCTCACACTCCTTGATCTGTCTGCAGCCTTTGATACCATTGATCATGGTATTCTCCTTTCTAGACTTCATCATACTTTTGGTATCTCTGACATTGCTCTCTCCTGGTTCACTTCATATCTATCAAACAGAAAACAAACTGTTCTCATCAATGGCACTTACTCTCAACCTGCATACCTGACCCCCCCCCCCTGTGGTGTTCCACAAGGATCTGTTCTTTTCACTCTTTACATCTCCCTCCTGTCCACCATCATCAACTCCCACTCTATAAAACACCACTTCTATGCTGATGACACCCAACTTCAAGACAGTGACTCACCTGACAATATACAGCGCCTCCTGACTCGCACCACTGAGTATTACTCGGACATTAAAAATTGGATGACATACAACAAACTTCAGCTAAATGATGACAAGACAGAAGCCATCCTCATTGGCACCCGTCAGAAACTTTCTCAGCTGCCTCCTCTTTCTCTCCCATTATGTAACACATCAGTCCCAATTTCTGATTCAGCTAAAAACCTTGGTGTCTGCATTGACTCTACCCTCTCCATGAACAACTTTGTTTCTCAAACTGCCAGATCTTGCTACTATCACCTCCATCGTATAAGCCTGATCAGGAAGTATCTCTCTGTGGAAACAACTGCAAAACTCGTTCTCTCCTTCATAATGTCTCGCATTGACTATTGCAATTCACTCCTGTCTGGTCTTCCTGCCTCCACCATTCACATCCTACAGCGCATTCAAAACAATGCTGCACGCCTTGTACTCAAAAAGAAAAAAGCTGACCACATATCTCCTCTCCTGGCACAACTTCACTGGCTCCCTGTATCAAAGCGCATACAGTACAAACTAGACACCATGTACTACAAAAGCCTCAATAACGCAGCCCCCGATTACCTGTCAAGCCTACTTGAGATCTATGTTCCCTCACGTACCCTCCGCTCTGCCTCTGATCCTCTGACTTTTCGCTTTCCACGCACTAAGCTCAATACCTATGGTCCACGAGCCTTCTCTGTTTCTGGTCCGCTCTCCTGGAACAAACTTCCTCTCTCAGTCCGTCAGCAACCTACTTTTGTCTCCTTCAAGTCCGCTCTCAAAACTCACCTTTTCTCCTCTGCATAAAATCCTGACCTCACTCAATCCCCTCTGCAGCCTGTCTCCACTCGGAGGGGAATCACATTGTAATATATAATTGTATATAATATGCTCTCTATAATTTTCCATTGCTTTTATTCTTTCTCCCCATTTATAGCCGTGTGCGTGTGTGTGTGTGTGTGTGCGCGCGCGCGCGTGTGTGTGTGTGTGTGTGCGTGCGTGCGTATGTGTGCGTGCGTGCGTGTGTGTCTGTTTCAGCGCTTAGATTTGATTTTATCAAGATTTTGCGCTATATAAATATTGTAATTATTATTATTATTAGATTATCTACGAGTACAGATATGGTGGATTATGTACTAGCAATAGATTTTTCAATAGTTTGTCAGCATAGTCATGTTCCTGTATACCACTATGTTCAGATCAATAAATCCTCATCAACATATGTAGATGAACACTATACATTGTGTCATGCCAATCTGGAGTTGCCCAGAGTCAGGATAGTGATATGGTGCGTTCTCACCTGAATTCTTAAAGCTAGCTTTTGGGAAGCCTTCATTATTGCTTTAACTGCACGGTGGCAACAGGTGTATACCTAGTGCAAGTATACATCAGCTGGGAGTATGCCAGCACTCATTGCCTCCGCCGTGATAAAACTAACGTTATGAAGGCTTTGAAGGAAAAGGTACCTCAACATTCTCAGAATGTTCGTTGACTAATCAGCAGTTGTCTAATCTCTACCCATATCTCCCATCACTGTGTTTAGCTTGTTGTTCACATCATTCTGGGTTTCATTTTGATTGAAAAAAATAGCAATCAATGGTTACTTGAACTGTTTAATATCCCAGTGAATGTAAACACTGCGAAGAAAGTTCTGTCTACAGTTTCAGTCTGATGGTAGATGGAACATGATCATTATTGGAGTTTTTGGATCCTATGAATGACCACGTTTTCATCTTTCTTGAACTGAAATAAGCTTGCAACATCAGGATTACTTTACCTGCCTCACTGTGACTTCTCGGTATCTGTAAACTGATTTTGAACATCGTGCAAATGTTATTGTTTCAATCATCCAGTCATGCTAACCAGGAGTTACCATTCTGTTGTCCACTGTCTGAAGTAGGTTCATGGAGTCAGTCATGGAGTCTTTCGTTCTTTCTACAGCCAACTCGGAAGACAGGGCAATGCTTCTTCGTCTTTACTCGTCCCTGTCTGATTCTCAACTAACTATATATACATTTCACAGTGAACAGCAATCAGTTATCATTTAAACGAATATCATGCCGTGCTGTTATCCGCACGCTGTTTACTGTCAACACACGTCACATCTCCCTTTCTTTAAAATTAAGGAAACAAAATCAATTAATCATTTTTCCTATCTTTCAGTCCATAAGAAATAAATGTGTTTCCTACTTTTATCACAACATTAACTTATCAAACACTCATTATTTCTCTTTCGCACAGGGCCCAATCATTCATTCACCTCATTTTATCTCTGATCATTATACTATCCTTCATTATCATGTCCATATTTCGCAATGCTTTCAGTTTATCTGATTGTGGTAGAGTCTTCAGTTTCATTCATATTTCAGGAAATCTGGCCTTTTGCTTTGTCTTCCAGATCTTGTTCTGTAAGGAGAACTAACTGGTTCAGGTTGTCCTGTCCTTGTTTGTTTGATAACTTCATCTGGCTCCTTGATGCTGGTTGTCTGAGACACTTTGATGACTGGTGACTGATCAGATGAATTCTCACGGACAGACGATGCTGGTGTCCTGACATCTGTTCCAGTTCCAGTTTTCTTGTTATCTTCCAGTATCTGTTTTGATGGAATGATGATTTGCTGTTGCTTGCCCGATGTGTCGCTTTCCTGATGTCTTCCAGAAATCATCCTTCTCTGGACAAGTCGTTGAGGGTTGATTGTCTGCTGAAGCTCCGTTTCTGTTGTTCTCGTAGCTGACGACGATTCCTTCTGTACTGACGTCCGTCCTCTGTGCGAATGTTGTATGACCGGATGTTAACCTGTTGGTCTACTTTGGCGCTGATCCACTTTTTGGATCCTGGAGGTTGGAATTTCACAATCTGTCCCGGACTCAGTTCTGTCAGCTCTACTGCGCTTCTGTTGAAGTAGTGCGCTTGCTTCAGTTTCCTTTTCTCAAGTTCTTTCTTGATTGGTACAACTGTAGGTTGGAGTAATGTCTTTGACGTCGGCACTTGTGTTTGTGTTCTTCTGCCGAACAGTCTCTGAGCAGGCAAACTGTTTACAGTATCTGTTGGGATGTTTCTCAGCTCAAGTAAAGCGAGGAAGGGATCTTGATTGTTGTGTTCTGCTTTCTTCATGCATGTCTTTGCAGCCTTCACCGCGCTCTCTGCTTTTCCATTGGACTGAGGGTAGTGTGGTGAGCTTGCTACGTGTTCAAACCCATATGTTTTTCTGAACTTTCCAAATTGGTTTGATGTGAATTGAGTTCCACAGTCTGTTGTCAGGCGTTCTGGTATTCCGTGTCTTGCCAAGTGTCTCTTCAGACAGATGATGACCTCTTTGGATTCTCTTGTTTGTAACCGATCAATCTCAAAGAAATCAGAGTAGTGATCGACCGTGACCAGGTATTCATTGCCATTATGTTCAAAGATGTCACAAGCGATGTGTTGCCAGGGCAGGTCAGGGATCACTGTACTGATAAGTGGTTCCTTCTGCTGACCACGTTGGTATGTGTTACAGGCGCTGCATGTTTTGACAAAATCTTCAATGTCCATGTTCATCCTGGGCCAGTAGACTACCTCACGTGTTCTTCTTATGCAGCTCTGAATTTCTGAGTGGCTTGCATGAAGTTTCTCAAGGATGTCTGCTCTTTCGCTTTCAGGTACAATTACTCTGTGGCTTTTGAAGACAAGTCCGTTGTGGACTGACAGTTCCTCCCTAAAAGGAAAGTATTCTTGTAACTGTAATGAAAGTTGTTGTTTCTCCTCTGGCCTGCCTTGCAGAATGACAGCTTTCAGGGTTTTCATGGTTGCATCTTCCTGAATTGCTTGCTGCAGACTGTTCAGTCTCTCTTGGCTGATGGCCAGTTCTTGCAATGAGTCTGTTTTCTCCAGGTCTGTAAGGAAAAGGGTTTCCTTGTGGGTGATTTGCTGTTCCGCTTTTCCACAGACTGCTCTTGAGGGTATCAGCCAGGTGCATCTCAGATCCACGCTTGTACACTACTGTGTACCTGAACTTCTGAGTTCTGAGTAGCGTCCTCTGAATCTTCTTAGGTGCTGAGAGCAGGCTCTTCTTGTGAATGGTCTCTAGTGGTTTGTGGTCGGTCTCCAGCAGGATGTCTCTTCCATAGACGTATCTCTCAAACCTTTCCAGACCGAAGAGTATTGCCAGCATCTCCTTTTCTATTTGAGCATAGCTTTTTTCTGTCTCGGTCAAGGCTCGTGATGCGTACTGAATCGGTTGACCATCCTGCATGAGACAAGCTCCAAGTCCAAACTGTGAAGCATCACACTGAAGGGTGGTTGTACGCTTTCCTGAAGAGTCAAAGTAGCGAAGTACCGGTGGCTCAGAGAGTAATCTTCTTCACTTTCTTCAGGGCTTCTCCGTGGACGTCTTCATCCCATCTGAAATGGACGTCTTTTTTTTACCAGTTCTTTGAGTGGTGCTGCTGCCTCAGACAGGTTTGGTGCAAATTTCTGAAGGTATCCGACTACACCGAGTAGTCTCTGCACAGCTGCTTTGTCTTCTGGCACTGGGAGTTGTTGGACAGCGTCCAATTTCTTTGGGTCGGCTTTCAAGCCTTCTCTTGAGAAGATGTCCCAAATATGATATCTCTGTTCGTTTCATCTCAACCTTGTCCTTGTTGAGTTTGATTCCAGTCTCTCGGCATCATTGTAGCAAACGGTTCAGGTTGGTATCATGAACTTGTGCTCCTGCTTCGTCGGTTGGTCCTCTGCCAAAAACAAAGATGTCATCATGAACCGCCACCACGCCTGGCAATCCTGCCAGAGCGATGTCAATCCTCCTCTGGAATTCTTCTGGAACTGGTGAAATTCCATAGGGCATTCGTTTCCATCGGTATTTGCCAAAAGGCGTCTCAAATGTTGTCTGGTAGCTGCTGTCTTCGTCCAGTTCAACGTGCCAAAACCCGTTTCTTGCGTCCAGGTGTGTGAAGTATTTTGCATCTTTGAGGAGAGGCAGTACGTCATCAATGGTTGGCATGGGGTACTCGTTTCTCCCGAGGGCTTTGCTCAGTGGCTTAGGGTCGATGCACAGTCTGACTTTCCCATTGCTCTTTGTTGTTACGACCAAACTGCTTATCCACTCCGTTGGCGTGTCTACTTTAGTGACCACGTCCAGTTTTTCCAACCTCTTCAGCTCGTCCTTCACTTTCTCTTGCACTGCTATCGGCCATTTTCTGCAAGGCATCTTCACTGGAGCAATACTGGGGTCTGTTTCTAGGTGTAATTTCCCTTCTAGTTTTCCTTCTCCTTCAAAGACATCGTTGTACTTTGTGAGCATATCTTTTGCATTTTCCTCTTCTTTCTGATTCGCCGCTATCGTTGCAATGTTCTCTTCATTGATCGTCAACAATTGCATGTGCTGTACAGCTTTCAGTCCCGGTACTGGCTTACAGTCCGTTTCGGTGATCGCGAAGTTGACTTTGTATTTCCTTCTGTTCTTGGGGTTTTTCACTCGCAGCACTATCTCCCCCACAGGCTTCATTTCTGTTCCGTTGAACATCACCAGATTCTTCTTCGTCTCTCGCAGGTCAGACTTTCTTTCATCTCCTGTGACTTCTCTGTACAGGCTCTCAGACATCACGTTTGTTGTTGTACCTGTGTCAAGAAGAAATGTTACCGGCATCTCATTTATCAGCATTTTTGCTCGTATGTTTCTCTCCTTTTTTTCTGGTTTTGTCTTCGATCCCTAGGATTTCATTATCGCTTTCAGTGTCATTCTCTTCTTCTTCGAAGTGCTGAACTCTTGTTTTCTTTTGATTTTTCTTGGGTGTTCTGCAGCATGAAGCAAAGTGATTATTTCCTCCACAAGCTTTGCATTTTCTTCCAAATGCTGGACATTTCTCTTTTGCTCTTGGGTGCTTTCCACCACAATATCCGCATTTCTCTCTGTACTCTGGTTTGTTTCCTTTGCTATACTGCTTTGCTGTCTTCTTTTCTTTGAAAACTTGGACTTCCTGCGTGTCCTGCGTTTTTCTCATCATTTGGACGGTTTGATGTTGACTTGATTCATGCGCTCTGCACATATCAATACATGCAGTCAATGTCAGCTGTCGCACTTCCAGTAATTTTGATCGCAGAGTCTCGTCATGTACACCCAGTATGATTTGATCTCTCAACAGTCTGTCTTCCAGTGTACCATAGTTATAGGTCTTGATCAGTCTCCGCAGTTCTGCTACAAACTGTTCGATAGATTCTCCTGCTGCTTGATGTCTGCAGTTGAATCTGAATGCTTCGTAAGTTTCATTGGTTGAACCCACACAGTATTCTTCGAATTTCTGGAGAACGGTGTCAATGTCATTTCTTTCAGCTTCATTAGCAAATGCCAATCCTTCATAGATGTCCATATCATCCAGCCCGATGCAAGAAAGAAAAACTGCTGTTCTGTATGTTGAGTCTTCTTCTGTCTGTGTTGTCACAATTTCATAGCTGTCCCAAAGCCTCTTGAATTTCGTCCAGCTGCTCTGCAGGTTTCCTCCATTCACATCAAGTTTAGGAGGCAAGGGAATCTTGGCATGTCGTCGACTGGCTTTTCTCTCTTCTTGTTCATCTTCCATGGTTGAACTTTAGTCTTCAATATTCTGAATTTTTGTTCGTAATCACGATTCTGACACCATCTTTCGTTCTTTCTACAGCCAACTCGGAAGACAGGGCAATGCTTCTTCGTCTTTACTCGTCCCTGTCTGATTCTCAACTATATATACAATTCACAGTGAACAGCAATCAGTTATCATTTAAACGAATATCATGCCGTGCTGTTATCCGCACGCTGTTTACTGTCAACACACGTCACAGGAGGATAGTGGCATTATGCTTCCTCGTCTGACGTCTTGAAGCTGGCCTTTGGGAAGCTTCTATCATTGCTTCAACTTAAAAGTTCTTCGAGTGTAACGATGTAAGTTAAAGAAATAACACACACTCTAAAGTGCTTAGTTTCACCAGATGAGATGAAAGAGTCAGGATTTCATTCTGACTGATTTATACACTTACTAAGGAACATATAATTTGAAATCAAGTCCCAAGATTGGCATCAAGAAATAACTGGTATTCAGTGTCAAAAGTTCATGTGGATTTATTTTCTCAATCACGCTGGTGTAAAGATAAATGATTGTACCAACAAACACACAACTGAAGCCACTGCACACAGCTGACGTCTTGGAAAACCCAAAGTTTTCATGAATTTAGAATCATACTTTCGTAAACAAACCTTGGCCCATCATTGATGGTCATATTGGAAATGTAATGGTTAGAAGAAGTGTCAGTGATGACTGTGTTGTTGAAAGTGTCAGTGTCAGTGGTGTCAGTGTCAGTGGTGCAAGTGGTGTCAGTATAAATGTCTTCTATGTATTATCAGTATCAGTGGTGTCAGTATCAGTGGTGTCAGTATCAGTGGTGTCAGTATCAGTGGTGTCAGTGTCAGTGGTGTCAATATCAGTGGTGTCAGTATCAGCGTTGTCAAATGAGTCAGTGTTGTCAGTCATGCTAGTGTCAGTGATGTCAATGTCAATGTCATGTCCATGTTAAATGACTTGACACCATTGCCATCTCAAATGGGAACTGGCTCTTCAACATGGCAGTGTTGTTGTATTGTGATATGTTTAAATCACGTTACAATGGGACCTCATACGTGTGAAATCCATGATACACAAAATATGCAGACTGCAGCGTGAGTTTTAATCTACTTCTTTGTGTTCTTTCTGTGTGCATATTGTTGTGCGTGGATTGACTATGTTATCTGGAGTACACAGTACATGCATACTTAGGAAATGAGCTCAAACTTAAAATACTGCAAACACTAATTTGGCCCGTTGTGTTATATGGAAGTGAAGGATGGACTCTTAAAGCTGCAGATGAAAACATGATCACAAGTGCAGAGATGGGTTTCTACGGAAGACTCCTAAGAATAAGCTGGACTGAAAAACGACCAAACCAAAGCATTCCGAAAGAAGTGAACGAACAGCCTGAACTTTTAGGCCCGGCTAGGAAAATGAAAATGAAATACTTTGGACATGCTATGAGACATCAGAGCTGGCATGTAATGAAGACTGTGGCCCAGGGCAATATGGAGGGCAAGAGATGACAAAGAAGACCCCTGACTTCCTATGTAGAGAACATAGTCAAGTGGACGCAGTTGCTGAAAGATGAAATCTACAGAAGGACTATAGATAGAAGGGAATGGAGACAGCTGGCGGGGCATGCATCAGAGGATACCATCTAGGATGATGTCGCGAACAGGTGAACAGTGAATGGGACTTCAGCTGATCATTTTGTTTGAAGGACTAGCACCTAGATACGACTCATAGTCTACTGGATTTGGAAGGAAGAAAATATCTGCTTAATTTACGAGATGAACCTGAAACCTGTCACTTCTGAGGCAGACACTCTAACCCCTAGGCCACGATTCCACTTCTCCACCTTCAGGTCCCTTTAACACATCGTGAACATGGAGTAAGGGACGCAACTTTGTCTGAATTTAGTGTTCTCTGCTTGGAGTATGACAGATTCACACCCATGCATTCAGACCGGAAGGTGGGAGCTCTACCTCTGTGCCAACCAGGCCTGGTTGTTATTAGTATACAACTGAAACACACTGGGTGTGGCAGACAATAAAATGTTGATTAAGGGAGTCGTTAAACTGTTTCTGTTGTCATTTACAACCACTGTCACACCTAGTGGCCATGTGCAATTAAAACGTTTGTGGTAAACCTGACTGATATAAAGTGACTGTTTATTACTGGATTGTCAGAATTATGTGTGCATAAAGAGTGTAAGGAAATACAATCAGTATGAAATTAACCACACAATGCACTTTGAAACTTTGTCTCTCTGTGTCTCTCTCCCTCTCTCTCTCTCACTCTTTTTCTATGTCTTTCTGTCTGTCTGTCTTTCTGTGTGCCTCTCTCTCTGTCACTCTGTATCTCTGTTTGTCTGTCTGTCTGTCTGTGAGCCTCTCTCTCTCTCTTTGTCTGTCTGTCTCTCTCTCTTTCTCTCTCTCTCTGTCTGTCTGTCTCTCTCTCCCTGTCTCCAGTGGAACTGACTGCTATTATTCTTGGATAAAAATAAAGTGTTTACAGGTTTTTCTTGAGTTCATTTCACACACACACACATACACGCGCGCGCACACACACACACACACACACACACACACACACACACACACACACACACACACAAACACACACACACATACACACACACGCACACAACACACACACATACACATACATACACACACACACACAAAACACACAACACACACAAACACACATACACACACACACACACACACACACACACACACACACACACACACACACACACACACACACACATCAGTAGTCATGCCATCACAGACAAGTGTCTGACAGTCAGACTACAGGAAATATCACACCATGGACACTGTCCACGTCTCACAACCATATAACATTATCGGTTCTATATAACAGTCAAGAACTCTCTTCCTAATGTTAATTGATAGGCATTTGTTGGCTAGACTACTTTTCATCTTATTGAATGTTGTTTTGGCTTGGCTGATTCTGCCGGCTATTTCTGATGTGCATCTGTCGTCTGGAGAGATGATCGTTCCCAGATATTTAAACTTATCAACCTGTCTCAAAGATGTGCCATTTGCTGTTATTTTGCATGAGGGGATTTATTATTTTTCACTGATTACCATGACTTCAATCTTCTTGCTATTTAGCTCCAACCCTTTACTTTTGCTTTCTATTTCTAGTATATTCACAAGGTTTTGTAGTTCCCTTTTATTTTCTGCAATTAGCATGGTGTCATCTGTGTATCGAATGTTGTTTATCATTTTTTCTCCAACCGTCAATCCAGGGTATTCTTCTAGGTTTTTCATAATGTTTTCGCTGTAAAGTGAAAACAGATCTGGTGACAGAACACAACCTTGCATGATTCCTCTTTTGATATTTTGGAAAGAGCTTATACCGTTTTCTATTCTCATTACAGCTGTTTGTTCCCAATACATATTTCTGATTATTCGTAGATCTTTTCCATCAGTATTGAGTCTTTCTAGTTGTTTGATCAATTTTTCATGTCTTACCTGATTGAAAGCCTTGGTATAATCAACAAAGCATAAATATAAATCCTTATTTAACTCAATTGAACTCTCTATGATAGTTCTTAGGATGTATATTGTATTAATAGTTCCTTTCCTTTCCACAAATCCACACTGTTCTTCTCATCATGATTATTCTTAATAGGATGTTTGTTACGTGACTCATCAAGCTAATTGTACACAGCCCTGGCACACAGGTCAAATGCACAATAGAACTCCATAGCATCATGACTATCATCCTCATCACCATGCGTGTCATAACATTATAAACATTGTTTCCACAATCTGTGACCACTGAATTGGCGAAACAAATTGGACAATCAAACTGTAGAAATACTTGTATGTTTGTTTGTCAGTCTGTCTTTCTGTCTATTTGTCTGTTTATCTGTCTGTCTTTCTGTCTCTGTCTCTCTCTCTGTCTCTCTCTGTCTCGTTCTCTGTCTCTCAGTATCTCCCCCTCTCTCAAGTTCTCTCTCTCTTTCCATCTCTCTTTCTCTCTCAAGTTCTCTCTCTCTCTTTCCATCTCTCTTTCTCTCTCTCTTTCCATCTCTCTTTCTCTCTCAAGTTCTCTCTCTCTTTCCATCTCTCGCTCTCTCAAGTTCTCTCTCTCTTTCCATCTCTCTTTCTCTCTCAAGTTCTCTCTCTCTTTCCATCTCTCTTTCTCTCTCAAGTTCTCTCTCTCTTTCCATCTCTCGCTCTCTCAAGTTCTCTCTCTCTTTCCATCTCTCTTTCTCTCTCACGTTCTCTCTCTCTTTCCATCTCTCTTTCTCTCTCACGTTCTCTCTCTCTTTCCATCTCTCTTTCTCTCTCACGTTCTCTCTCTCTTTCCATCTCTCTTTCTCTCAAGTTCTCTCTCTCTTTCCATCTCTCGCTCTCTCACGTTCTCTCTCTCTTTCCATCTCTCTTTCTCTCTCAAGTTCTCTCTCTCTTTCCATCTCTCGCTCTCTCAAGTTCTCTCTCTCTTTCCATCTCTCTTTCTCTCTCAAGTTCTCTCTCTCTTTCCATCTCTCTTTCTCTCTCAAGTTCTCTCTCTCTTTCCATCTCTCGCTCTTTCAAGTTCTCTCTCTCTTTCCATCTCTCGCTCTCTCAAGTTCTCTCTCTCTTTCCATCTCTCTTTCTCTCTCAAGTTCTCTCTCTCTTTCCATCTCTCTTTCTCTCTCAAGTTCTCTCTCTCTCTTTCCATCTCTCGCTCTCTCAAGTTCTCTCTCTCTTTCCATCTCTCGCTCTCTCTCAAGTTCTCTCTCTCTTTCCATCTCTCTTTCTCTCTCAAGTTCTCTCTCTCTTTCCATCTCTCGCTCTCTCTCAAGTTCTCTCCCTCTTTCCATCTCCCGCTCTCTCACGTTCTCTCTCTCAATCTTTCTTTTTCTCTCTCTCTCTCTCTCACTCTGACTCTCAGTCACTCTCACTCTCTCTTTCTTTTTGTCTCTCTCTCGGTCTCTCTTTCTCTCTCTCTCTGTCTCTGTCACTGTTGTCTGACTGTCTCTCTCCCGCTCCCTCTCTGCCTCCATCTTTCTCTCCGTCTGTCTCGCTCCTCCTGTCTCTCTGTCTCCCTCTCCCCCCTTCCCTCCCCCTTCTCTCTCTCTCTTTGACATGTTGAACTTCTGCACAACACACTGAAGGTCATTTCAGGTGTTCAGGGCGTTCATCGTCATTGGTGTTTGTCTTGTTAGTGAGTTGTCCTTCACGATGTGTGGTCTGCTTCTAGTTCTGCTCTGTGTGGTGATGCTATATTGGCACCAGACACATACTAGGAATGCCAGTCAACACGCCTGGTGCCAATATAAGATCACCACACACAAGAGTAGAAGAGAACATACGATGTCCATCATAATGACATGGACATAACCAGAATGAAACAGAAATGTACTTGGGGCAGTTATCTGTTTTACAAAACACAAAAAGGAGTGATGTGTTAAGTGGTTCCTCCAGACCTGGCCATCACACAGGTAATGTGTTGTAGTGAACTGACACTGGTTGATGTGGTTTATAGCCATGATGACAGTGTTCACAGCGGTTCTTATGGGGCTGGCTGCCTGGTACTGATGTACACATGTATTCACTTATATATACACTGGGGCTGGCTGCCTGGTACTGATGGACACATGTATTCACTTATATATACACTGGGGCTGGCTGCCTGGTACTGATGGACACATGTATTCACTTATATATACACTGGGGCTGGCTGCCTGGTACTGATGGACACATGTATTCACTTATATATACACTGGGGCTGGCTGCCTGGTACTGATGGACACATGTATTCACTTATATATACACTGGGGCTGGCTGCCTGGTACTGATGGACACATGTATTCACTTATATATACACTGGGGCTGGCTGCCTGGTACTGATGGACACATGTATTCACTTATATATACACTGGGGCTGGCTGCCTGGTGCTGATGGACACATGTATTCACTATCATATACACTAGGGCTGGCTGCCTGGTGCTGATGGACACATGTATTCACTTATATATACACTGGGGCTGACTGCCTGGTGCTGATGGACACATGTATTCACTATCATATACACTGGGGCTAACTGCCTGGTACTGATGGACACATGTACTTCACTATCATATACACTGGGGCTAACTGCCTGGTACTGATGGACACATGTATTCACTTATATATACACTGGGGCTAGCTGCCTGGTGCTGATGGACACATGTATTCACTATCATATACACTGGGGCTAACTGCCTGGTACTGATGGACACATGTATTCACTTATATATACACTGAGGCTGGCTGCCTGGTACTGATGGACACATGTATTCACTATCATATACACTGGGGCTGACTGCCTGGTACTGATGGACACATGTATTCACTTATATATACACTGGGGCTGGCTGCCTGGTACTGATGGACACATGTACTTCACTATCATATACGCTGGGGCTGGCTGCCTGGTACTGATGGACACATGTATTCACTTATATATACACTGGGGCTAGCTGCCTGGTACTGATGGACACATGTACTTCACTATCATATACACTAGGGCTGGCTGCCTGGTACTGATGGACACATGTATTCACTTATATATACACTGGGGCTGGCTGCCTGGTACTGATGGACACATGTATTCACTATCGTATACACTGCGGCTGGCTGCCTGGTGCTGATGGACACATGTACTTCACTATCATATACACTGGGGCTGGCTGTCTGGTGCTGATGGACACATGTATTTCACTATCATATACACTGGGGCTGGCTGCCTGGTACTGATGGACACATGTATTCACTTATATATACACTGGGGCTAACTGCCTGGTACTGATGGCCACATGTATTCACTTATATATACACTGGGGCTGGCTGCCTGGTGCTGATGGACACATGTACTTCACTATCATATACACTGGGGCTGGCTGCCTGGTGCTGATGAACACATGTACTTCACTATCATATACACTGGGGCTGGCTGCTGGTGCTGATGGACACATGTATTTCACTATCAAATACACTGGGGCTGGCTGCCTGGTGCTGATGGACACATGTATTTCACTATCATATACACTGGGGCTGGCTGCCTGGTGCTGATGGACACATGTATTTCACTATCATATACACTGGGGCTGGCTGCCTGGTGCTGATGGACACATGTACTTCACTATCATATACACTGGGGCTGGCTGCCTGGTGCTGATGGACACATGTACTTCACTATCATATACACTGGGGCTGGCTGCCTGGTGCTGATGGACACATGTATTTCACTATCACATACACTGGGGCTGGCTGCCTGGTGCTGATGGACACATGTATTTCACTATCATATACACTGGGGCTGGCTGCCTGGTGCTGATGGACACATGTATTTCACTATCATATACACTGGGGCTGGCTGCCTGGTGCTGATGGACACATGTATTTCACTATCAAATGCACTGGGGCTGGCTGCCTAGTGCTGATGACACATGTATTTCACTATCATATACACTGGGGCTGGCTGCCTGGTGCTGATGGACACATGTATTTCACTATCAAATACACTGGGGCTGGCTGCCTGGTGCTGATGGACACATGTACTTCAGTATCATATACACTGGGGCTGGCTGCCTGGTGCTGATAGACACATGTACTTCACTATCATATACACTGGGGCTGGCTGCTTAGTGCTGATGACACATGTATTTCACTATCATATACACTGGGAATTACTGTAATGATTGATCAGGAGAAGTGTACACACATAGGCGGGTGGAAGGTCGGGTACAGGGATTTCTGTTAAAGTGTGAGGCCAGTCATTTGTGTGGTGGTAGGGGTGGGTCAGTTCTATCAAAAATGTAGAAAGGAATTCAAGCTTACCACAACAGCCAGTAAATATACTTATGACGTACGTCATGTTAATTCTGGGAACCTTGTTTCCTGATATGATACTAGTTGTGTGAGTGTGTATGTAATGCAAAGCTATACCTGTTGTGGATGTTCTACACGTAACATTCACTACACCACTTGTACT
Source organism: Monoplex corrugatus (assembly GCA_030674185.1). Taxonomy (NCBI): domain Eukaryota; kingdom Metazoa; phylum Mollusca; class Gastropoda; order Littorinimorpha; family Ranellidae; genus Monoplex; species Monoplex corrugatus. Next base: position 11,581 of record JAPXFY010001238.1, on the reverse strand, counting down.
ACACGTTACAGTCACTACACCAGTTGTTCTACACGTGACAGTTACTACTCCTGTTGTTCTACACGTGACAGTCACTACACCTATTGTGGTCGTTCTACACGTGACAGTTGAGGACACATGTATTCACCTGTTGTGGTCGTTCTACACGTAACAGTCACTATACCTGTTGTGGTCGTTCTACACGTGACAGTCACTATACCTGTTTTGGTCGTTCTACACGTGACAGTTACTACACCTGTTATTCTACACGTGACAGTCAATACAACTGTTGTGGTCGTTCTACGCGTGACAGTCACTACACCTGTTGTGGTCGTTCTACACGTGACAGTCACTACACCTGTTTTGGCCATCCTACGCGTGGCAGTCACGACACCTGTTGTTCTAGACGTGACAGTCACTACACCTGCTGTGGCTATTCTATAGGTGACAGTCACGATACCTGTTATTCTACACGTGACAGTCACTACACCTGCTGTGGCTATTCTACAAGTGACAGTCACTGCACCTGTTGTTCTACACGACAGCTGTTGTTGGTAAAAAAAAAAAGCTTTTTGTCTTCTTGAATGATGTTTTTGCTTAGCCAAGTCTGCTGGCTATTTCTGATGTGCATCAGCCATCTGGTGAAATGATCGTTCTCAGGTATTTAACTTATCAACCTGTCTTAAGGCTGTACCATTTGCTGTTATTTTGCATGAAGGGATTTAATGTTTTTTTTACTGATTACCATGGCTTCAGTCGTCTTCCTATTTAGCTCCAACCTTTTATTTTCGCTTTCTATTTCTATTTCATTCACGTTTTGTTGGTCCCTTTCATTTTCTGCAGTTAGCACGGTGTCATTGTCCTCCAACCTTTAATGCAGAGTATTCTTCCAGGTTTCTCATGATGTTTTCGCTGTAAAGTGAAAACATCTGGTGACAAAACACAACCTTGCCTGTCTCGTCGTTTTGATATTTTGGAAAGAGCTTATATCGTTTTCTATTCTCATTGCAGCAACTTGTTCCAATACATATTTCTGATTATTCATAGGTCTTTTCAATCAATATTGGGTCTTTTTAGTTGGTTGATTATCTTACGAAAAATATTTTAACGAATCAATGATTCAACAACAACAAAAACCAGTCAGAATGAACTACACCTTCCAGTATGCCATCAATTCCTTTCAACAGATCGCCGATTTGGGGCACTAAAGGTAAACAGAACAAACAGTAGCTCTGTACTGATGAGGGTCACAATGAACTACACCATTTCAGACACTACGGGTAAATAGAACAAACAGTAGCTCTGTACTGATGATGGTCACAATGAACTACACCATTTCAGACACTACAGGTAAACAGAACAAACAGTAGTACTGTACTGATAATGGTCACAATGAACTACACCATATCAGACACTACAGGTAAACAGAACAAACAGTAGTATGTACTGATAATGGTCACAATGAACTACACCATATCAGACACTACAGGTAAACAGAACAAACAGTAGTATGTACTGATAATGGTCACAATGAACTACACCATATCAGACACTACAGGTAAACAGAACAAACAGTAGTACTGTATTGATAATGGTCACAATGAACAACACCATTTCAGACACTAAAGGTAAATAGAACAAACAGTAGTACTGTACTGATAATGGTCACAATGAACTACACCATTTCAGAAACTACGGGTAAACAGAACAAACGCGCATTGCAGGTGAGGATTGAATCAGTGTGTGTATGTGTGTGTGTGTGTCTGTGTGTGTGTGTGTGTGTTTGTGTCTGTGTGTGTGTTTGTGTGTGTGTGTGCGTGTGTGTGCGCGCGCGCTCGTGTGTGTGTGTGTGTGTGTGTGTGTGTGATGTGTGTGTGTGTGTGCCTGCATTTGTGTGTGTTTGTGTCTGTCTATGTGTGTGTGCGTGAGTGTGTATGCGCGTGTATGTGTGTGTGTGTGTTTGTGGGAGCGTGCGTATGTGTGTGCATGTGAACGTGTGTGTGTGCCTTGTGTGTGCATATGTGCGTGTGTGTGTGTGTGCGTGTATGTGTGTAAGTGTATGTGTGCTTGTACTTGAGTCTTTGGGTGCTTTTACGTGTGTGTATGTGTGTGTGTGTGTGTGTGTGTGTGTGTGTGTGTCTATCTGTCTGTCTGTGTCTGTGTGTGTATGCGTGCGTATGTGTGTGTATGTGTGTGCTTTTATGTGTGCCTTTGGGTGATTTTGTGCGTGTGTGTGTGCTTTTATGTGTGTCTTTGGGTGATTTTGTGCGTGTGTGTGTGTGTGGTGTGTGTGTGTGTGTGTGTGGTGTGTGTGTGTGTGTGTGTGTGTGTGTGTGTGTGTGTGTGTGTGTGTGTGTGTGGGGTGTGTGTGTGAGTGAATGAGCTGTATTTGTGCATGCTTCGTTGTACTGTATTTTGTTTTGGTTTATAATTAGGGCTGACGCTGGGCAGCAATTATGTTGTAATTAATTTATCTTTTACAAGTAATAAAGTGTTTTGAATTGAAGTGAATTCAATAGTTAACAAGAAACATCTCGAGGGTGCGGAGGGAACCAGACTACCAGTGCCCCACCACTCTCCAGACAGTCACCTCCCAAACTCCCGACGCCAATCAATAGTCATTTCATCAAGTAAAGGGGGGGGGGGACTGTCCGTGTGTTGCATGACCATTCAGACCTAATTATCAGTTACCTTTTCACAAACCAAATGGCAAGGTGGGGAGATGACAAAGTCAAGGACATAATACAATACACACCAACCAGATCCAGCTCAACCTCCAGACCAGAAGAGAATAGAGGACCTCTCTAGCACCACTCTAGTCCTCATCTCTCTTTCAGGCAGTCAGCCCTGCCACCAGCTCACATAGTTGCCAGCTCCTTTTCCCTTATTACAGTCTCGACAGTTGGCAGTCAGAACCTCCCAACGTTGCCTTACTTCAACCACAGGAGTTGTTTGAATTGCTGCAAAAGTAGCAGACATGATACGATACTTCAGACACAGCCCATTGTTTCTGTTCAGATTGATAACTCCTACATTAATAATATAATAAACAAAACAAGATTTCATTATTATATTAATATATCCTGGCGGAATATTGCTTAGACACAATTCCAGGTGATATTTTTTGCTGTTTCATCAATGGAGCATGAGTTGTCATGTTGGTATCATTGTTGTATTTGGTAGTAAACCCTACATCATTGCTGTTTCATCAACATAGCATGAGTTGTCTTGTTGATGTCGTTGTTGTGTTACAATAACAGTAAACCCTACGTCATTGCTCCATCAACATAGCATGAGTTGTCATGTTGATGTCGTTGTTGTGTTTAACAGACAGTAAACTTTAAGTCATTGCTCCATCATGTTAGCATGAGTTGTCATGTTGATGTCATTGTTGTGTTTGACAGACAATAAACTTTAAGTCATTGCTCCATCATGTTAGCATGAGTTGTCATGTTGATGTCATTGTTGTGTTTGACAGACAGTAAACTTTAAGTCATTGCTCCATCATGTTAGCATGAGTTGTCATGTTGATGTCATTATGTGTTTTGACAGACAGTAAACTTTAAGTCATTGCTCCATCATGTTAGCATGAGTTGTCATGTTGATGTCACTGTTGTGTTTGACAGACAATAAACTTAAGTCATTGCTCCATCATGTTAGCATGAGAGTTCAGCCATTTCAATAGTCTAGCTTCATTTGATTTTCTTCGTTTCTCCACCAGAGTGTTGAACGTGTACACAAATGGATTCAGCGCAGAGTTCAAGGGCAGTACAAAGACAATCAAGGCCACATTCACCTCCCCTGGAATAGGAACTCCAGCTAAAGCTAAAATTCCACACATTCCAATGGGGAACCAGCACATAAAATCTGTTACAGCCACAGTAATCAACCTTCGAGCTATAGTTATATCCTGTGAAACTCTGGTCGTGCTGGATGTCAATGTATTCTTTTGTACTGACCAGTAGATAAAAAATTGACCAGCTGAGATAAGTAAAAACAGGATGAAATTGAAGACAATCATCACACTGTAGGAATAAACTCGTCCTTTAAAGTCTTGTCTAGTAACTGGTAGAGGAATACACATACCTGTCTGGCTGTAAAATTCCCAATGAGAGGTCACTGGAAGTACTGGTACTGATGCAAGAAATAAACCAACAATCCATGAAAAAAGACACACTATTGTTGCTGAAGACCTCTTGAATCGAATGCTACTGAAAGGAAAGCGAAGCACAATGAAACGATCCAGTGTAATAAGCCAGATGATAACAGCTGACACTTCACTGGACAATAGAGACAGAAAACCAGCCATTTTACATGCTAAACTGCTCTTCCACACGATATCATAATAGAGATATCTGCCTCTGTATATTTGGTCAGCCACTCCAATGACAGCAATGTAGACACCCATCAGAAAGTCCGCTATGGTCAGATTAGTGACAAACACGCTAAAGCCACTTTGTGAAGTTTTCAGCACACACAAACGAACGATAAAACACAGCACATTACCTGCTACAGACATACAGCTGATCAGCCATAGAAACCCACGATATGTCCCAGTCTGTAATAAGTCTTTACAAGAAGAAATTTCATCTTTAGGAGCATTGCAAATCTTGCCCTCAGACTGATCTGCGAGTATATCGTTACAGCACAATTTCCAGTTCTGGACAGAAATGGTGTGGAGATGATAAAGATTTCTGAACAGATCAGGTGGGAAAGTTTTCACAGGACTACCCTTCATTAGCAGTGTGGTTAACGTGGGTATGTACTGAAAACCACCAGTGCCAATTGTGTGAATAGTGGTAAAAGACATATCAAGGTTCCTTAGAGACAAAAAGTGAGAGAACACCTGGCTGTCAAAAACTGTCAGTTTGGTGTGTGACAGATCCAGTGTCCTGAGTGCACTCTGTTGTGTAACAGATGTTGGGTCACTGTGAAGCAAGCTCAGAGGGTTGTTTGCCAGGACAATGTACGTAGATTTTCTGAGTGAACAAATACAGACACGTCAACACGTTCTAACTTGTTGTTAGAAAGATCTAAGAACAGCAAATGGATAACTTGATGTTTGACACACAGATCAAGGAACACTTGGCAAGATTCAGATGAACAAGATATGTATTGTTATTTAAATCAAAGGTTGACAGTCCTGAACCTGTGGCATCCAGGTAACGGAGGTCAGGATAGAGATGAGCAGAGAAAGACTGAAGACAGACAAAAGCGTGACCATGACACAGACAGGCCTCAGGACAGACCATGCCACAAAAAACTTCGTCATCATGCAGTGGACAGTGTGGCCAGCCATCACACAAGTTATCACCCTGCACACAGATACTTGAAGATTGACATCTGAAGAATCCTGGGCACATCATTTCCTTACAACTTTCTTCATCTTCATGATCAACACAGTCGTACAGTCCATTGCATCGTGTATAGACAGGTAGACAGTTGTTGACATCACCAGGACAACGGTAATGGGTATCAGGGCAGGGTTCATCAGGTTTTAATTTTGTCACAATAAAATTCTGGATGCCATCAAAATTAACGAGAACAGGAACAAGAGCACACACAAAACCAATAAACAAACCATTCACTGGACAGTCCATTTCATATGAATCATCTAAACAGTCAGAACGTAAGTCACAGACCTTGGAGTAAGACACACACTGACCATTGGTACAGGTGAACGCTTCACAAGGAGGATGTATACAGAATGATTCATCTGTCTTCTCCTGACAATCATGTCTGAAATCACACAAGAGAGAGTATAGAAGTTCTGTGTGGTCATCATCACAAGAAAACATAACGACTGAGGTAGCAAGTCCATCTAGTGAATCAAGACTGCTGTCTCTGTACCACACGTTAGAGTAATCACATGGAGTTACGTGCCCTTGACCACACACACTCTGTGGGCCACATGCCAGAAAGATATGTGTTACATGACCATTTGGACACTGCCTTAAATGTTCTCTAAATGATAAAAATGATACAGTTGGCATTTGTATATATGCTGGTTTAGTTTTCAATTTGATGAACTCACACACAGCATTGAAATTAGATCTCATCTTACGTACATCAGAGAATAATGTCCAACTTATACCTTCTTTGTCATAATGCAAACACGATTTCTGATATTCAGCGAAAGCGAAACGTATGTAAATAGTATTAAGAAGCACAGTCTTGTCGTAGTTATCGCACTATATCTGTACATGTTGGGTAAAGATTTATCCCTCCAGTATATACCGATGATTGTGATTGAATCTCTATAGCTGTTTGATTGGGTAATTACATCCACAAGTTGTTCCACTCACTGTATCGCCTTGGACCTGCTAAGTTGCCACCCAGAGAGTTACAGTATTGCCTTGCTTTCTTGTGGGGATGTTGTTCATGGCTGTCAAACCTGTGTAGAGTGTCATTGCTGACAAACTTGTAACACGTGTTGCGTGTGACCAACCATTCCTGACAAGAAGAATTCTTGTAGAAACAGTGATCTGTGTCAGCCTGTCCATCATCACACTCTGGTCTCTGCTTACACATGAAACACACAAAATAAACCTTTAAAACTACATGGGAACGACAGCAGTCATAAAAACAGTCAGCACATAAAATACATCCTTAGATACCAACAACAGTTTAAACAACATACCGCAATGAAATGAACTGACATGAAAAGAAATGAAATGACATTATATTTTCCTATGGCGTATATCTCAGCACATCTAACAGCTTAAACCGTGGCGTTAATATTCTACGTATCATCAGCAGCAGCAGCAACAGCATTGTCATTATCATCATTGTCATCATCATCATCATCATCAGCAGCAGCAGCAGCAAAAGCATCGTCATTATAATCACTGTCATTATCATCAGCAGCAGCAGCAAAAGCATCATCATTATAATCAGTCATCATCATCAGCAGCAGCAGCAGCAGCAGCATTATCAATATTATCAACATATCATCATCATCATCATCATCATCATCATCGTCGTCGTTGTCGTCGTCGTCATCTCATCATCGTCATCATTGTGATGGAGGGCAGACATAGAACGATGGTGTGATCCAACGTCATGAACCAGACAATGAGAATACACTCCTCAGCAGACAGAAGAGACACAAAGCCAGCCATCTTGCAGGTCACACTGTGTGTCCATGTGTCTTCATACAGGAGATACTCTCCATGGAACATTTCATTGGCCACAGCAATAATGCTGGTCTAGATTCCAATACATAAGTTTACACACTGCACGTTGGTCACAAATGTGATGAAACTGCTTTTCTTCAATGTCTTAGCAGTACGCTGACAAAGGAAACATAAACAGTTCCCACACACTGCCAACACACTGACACACCAATGGAAAAGTCTGTATAATTCTGATTGTAACATATGTTCACACGAAGACAAAACAGTTTGAGGAGCAAGGCACGTGATTGTATTTAAAGTTTTAGACATTATTTGCCTGCAGCATATTCTGTAATTAGATGTAAATATGAATGCTAACTGATGGAGTCCCAAGAAAATATCAAGAGGGAAATTGCTGACTACATTTCCTCTTAGATCCAGTTCAGTCAGTCGTGGCATAGCATGGAAACCGTCTGATGCGATCACTTGTATAGCAGAAAACAACATGTTGACAAATTCAATTTGAGGAAAATACACAAAAGTTTGACTGTTGAATATCGTAAGACAAGTTTCAGACAGATCTACCTTCTTCAATACATTTTGTGTCAAGTTAGACGACTCCTTTGTCAGTGATGTCAGGGGGTTATCTGCTAACAGAAGGACCGCTAGATTTGGTAATCCAAGGAAAACATTAACACTGATGTTTTTAAACTTGTTATTGCTCAAATCAAGAACGTGCAGGTTGGGGAATGACATGGCAGCCAGGGAAACAAGAGAGCAGTGAGAAAGACTGAGCCATATAAGATAGGTGTGGTTACTCAGGTCGGATGTTGTCATCCCCGAGCCTTTAGCGTCCAAATAGCGAATCTGATGGGAGAAGTGAGCAGAGAATAGCTCAGGACACACAAAAGAGAAACCCTGACACAGACAGCCCACAGGACATGTCATGTCACACAGCCATTCATCATCACGCTGTGGACACTGACCCCAACCATCGCACAAGTGATCCACATGCACACAGACTGTGGAAGCTCGGCACTGGTAGAAACCAGGACATGTTGCTTTGTCACAGCCTTCTTCGTCTTCATGATCCATGCAGTCGTAAAATCCGTTACACCGTGTGTAGACAGGTAAACAGTACAGCCACTCACCTGTACAACGATAGTGTGTGTCAGGACACGACTCGTTAGCTTCCATCTTCTGATAGGTAAAAAATCCTGTACCATCCAGGTTGATAAGTATTGGAATGCTTCCATTTAACTCGGGGTAAATATATGTATTATTTTGAGGACACCCTTTTTCATCAGAATCATCCAGACAGTCTGAAAAATGATTACAATGTTTAGCATCCAAAACACATTGACCGTTGGTGCACTGAAAACCATCACATGGAGGATGTTTACAGAATGACTCATCACTGTCGTCTGGACAGTCCTGTCTGAAGTCACACACCAGGGTATAGGGCACTGTTGTGAGGTCATCATCACACGTAAACATGGCAACTTTATGGGTAGATGTGTTTGGGGGTGGATGTTTCTGTTTGTAGTGCTGGCTGACATTCCACGTCATACAATGTGAAGTTGCTGTAATCTGTCCACAGTGACTTTTAAAATTACACAGCAGAAAGGTGTGTGTAAAATGACCACCTGGACAGACATGCAGGGTTTGCTGTCTTTCTGCAGACATCACTGGTGTGTACTTCATAAGTGGGAACACAGTTTGTTCCGGTGATCTCAATTTCTTAGTCTGCGAGTAAAATTCACAAGCAAAATGAAAAACACCGATGTCAAACAGTGCCATAAACCTGACTGAAAGATCATTGATGGTTGTGGACGTAACTTCTTCACTGGTTCTAAAATCATAATTATATGCAAAATAGCGTCGATCTACAAAGTACAACATCGTGTTGTCTGACCATTTACAACACTGGCTGTATATGAACGGTACTGAGTGCCAACCACACGTCAGACCTATGATTATTCCAAACCAGGTAACATGCTCTATGCGTTTCAATACATCATAAACGTCATGAAATTTGTCATAAGTTTTTAAGGTGGCAAGGTTTCCTCCATACTGCCTACATTGTCTTTCTGATGTTGTGTGGATTATTACATTGTTCCATGCGACAATAATGAAACATTTGTTGTGTGACGCCATCCACTTCATACAACCATCAATGTTGGAGGGACAGTGCTTCTCTTCATCCTGTCTTCTGGGACATAGCTCGTTGTTGGTACAGTATGTATGGAGTGCTTCACCCCAGTGAACGAAGTTATTACAAGTTGAAACATTAGTGACAAATCGTGGAGAACTTTCACTTTTCACATGGGAAGCAAAAACCACAAACGCATAATAAGAAATTATTATTTTTTGTGGTGGAATAATAACATTGATTTGAACGAGCGTTGTATTGAATACTTTTACTGGTATAGCGTCGTTATGGCAGACATATATCCACATACCAGGGATTCTCTGATGTTCTTTATGGTAAATTTTAATGTAGCATTGACAATTATGTATAAAAGTAGCTCGCTTCACTGTAACAGTGACTACGTGTCCAACAGGTACACTGATGTTTGTCCAGTGGTTTACATTTCCTAAATAAGTACCACGTGAAATATTACACTTCAGGTATCCTGACTGTGATGAAATGTATTTTAAAAGTGTATGCATTCTTTCTGGTTTCTGAAAATTAACATACAACTTGGCCTTTTTCTGTGCACCATACATATGCTGTGCAACGTACATGTGGTTTGTGCTGGAATACAAGAACTCACCAAAACAAAGTCTGCCATTTTTATCAAAAAGACATGGGACTGAATAGTCCGCAGTAGTTAAATCAAACGCAAGAGACAATGGTAAACTGTCGTACACATATAAGTTAGAGGGAGGAAAATCACATATCTGTTTCATTCTTCCAGACGGGATATGAGCTGTCACAGTGTGACCTTCTGGTGCCTGTACGTGAATATGACAGAAAGTGTGAGAATCCTGACACCTGCCGTATACCACTCCCTGGCCTGTTGTAAAGCCCAGTGTAAAGTTGTCACAGTCTGTCACATTGTCATAATACACCAGTTCTGTGTCACTTTGATCAGTGAAGTAGATCATACTTGGGCAGATACTGGTGATGTCAGGTTTTTCCTTGTCTGTAATAGCTATCATTGTGATGTTATACTTGTTATCACTGTCACTGGTGTGTGTGGTGATGGTGGTGGTAGTTTCATTGTCTGTAACAGTTATCATTGTGATGTTTTATTTGTTCCCACTATCACTGGTGTGTCTGGTGATGTCAGGGTTTCCATTGTCTGTGACAGCTATCATTGTGCTGTTATATTTGTTATCACCGTTACTGGTGTGTCTGGTGATGTCAGGGTTTCCATTGTCTGTGACAGCTATCATTGTGATGTTATATTTGTTCCCACTGTCAATGGTGTGTCTGGTGATGTCAGGGTTTCCATTGTCTGTGACAGCTATCATTGTGATGTTATATTTGTTCCCACTGTCAATGGTGTGTCTGGTGATGTCAGGGTTTCCATTGTCTGTGACAGCTATCATTGTGTTGTTATATTGGTTCCCACTGCCACTGGTGTGTGTAGTATTTTCATTGACAGCAAACCCTGCACAGACTGTGAGGGTGAAGGGAATCACTGTGAATAGTAACACACAGAGGACAGACAGACACACCATGTGACAGTCTGGCTGATCCTGACCTCTGTAGACCATTGCATTTTTATGTATTCTGACACTAATTTTGAAAATAGAAGAAGAGAGAGCGAGAGAGAGAGAGAGAGAGAGAGAGAGAGAGAGAGAGAGAGAGAGAGAGAGAGAGAGAGAGAGAGAGAGATTATAACGTGCAGCGTTCGTTTCAAAGAAAAAATTGTTTTTGTAGCACATTTTTAGCCTTTAGTGATGTTAAGGCCATCAGATGAATTGGATTGTACTAATTCCTGTGCTGTGTGTCTTCATGAATTCTAAAGAGTTTACTATTTCCTGTGGTGTCTGCATTTAGGAGTTATACTGTGTTGTACAATTCCCTGTGCTGTGTGCTTTCGGGAGTTATAGTGTGCTGTACTATTTCCTGCTGCTGCATAAAAACTTTTACGATATAAAACTGTATCTACACTACAGCTTACTACTGCATAACATGTTTACGACATAAATTGTTCTGGCCACAGTCTGCTACTCATAAATGTTTATGACATAGAACTGTTCTGGCCACAGCCTTCTACTCATAAATATTTATGACATAAAACTGTTCTGGCCACAGCCTGCTATTGCATAAAATGTTTATGACATAAAAATATTGTGGCCACAGTCTGCTACTGCATACAATGTTTATAAAATTAAATTGTTGTGGCCACAGTCTGCTACTCATAAATGTTTATGACATTAAACTGTTCTGGCCACATTCTGCTACTGCATGAAATGTTATGCCATAAAATTCCTTTCTGGCCACAGCCTGCTGCTGCATAAAATGTTTATGA
>JAPXFY010001237.1:37500-38929 GCA_030674185.1 Monoplex corrugatus | reverse complement strand
ATATAAATACAGATATAGACAGATACAGATATAGATACATATAAATATGCCTTTGTCTTTGTGTAGGTACATATGCGTCTGTACCTCTGTTTCTGTGTGTGTGTGTATGGTTTAAGTGCTCACATCCAAGAAACATCCAAGAAACAGACAAACGTGCATGAATGCATGAACATATATTTTTTTTTTTTGACAAGATTCAAGTACATGTATGTTTTAATATCGTTGTCCTTTTAACTGCACTAAATTCACTCGAGCTTCCAATACTGGAGACGAGAGATGCAATGCAAACCCTTTGCCTCCACAATGTGTCCATAACAAACAGTTCAGAGTACAGTGACAGGGTAGGACAACACAAAGCAGACACAAATGACAGACACAGACTGCAGGGGTTGGATGTCGTCCTGAGTGTTAATGTCTTAGCCCTGGATTACTGGTTGAGAGGTGTGGATTAAACAGGGAGAGACTAGGTGTTCTGTATCCCTGACCTTACGTTAGGTTGGGTCAACTTCTCATACACATGGTTGATTTTGTTGGTGAGTTATACCGTGTTGTTTTTAAACTTATAATTGAGGTGTTTCGGTTTTTCTGATTTGTTTGTTTGTTTCTTTCTTTCTTTTTCTTTCTTTCTTTCTTTTCTTTTTTTCTTTCTTTCTTTTTCTTTCTTTTTTCTTTCTTTTTTCTTTTTCCCTACCTTTTTTGTTTCTTAATTTCTTTGTTTCTTTGTTTTTAGACATGTACTGAATAATGTATGGCTTATTTTTTCGTAATTTCCCTGATGTACACAGATAAGATTTTTTTTTTCTTTGATGTGTGTTAAGAAGATAATTTCTGTATGTGCATGTGTGGGGAAGGGGAGTGATGGGAGAGGGCTGGTGTGTGGGTGTGTGTATGCATGTGTTTGTATGTGTGAGATACTAATCTGTGTGTGCGCATGTGTTTGTGCTTGTGTATGTGTGTTGTTCGTGTTGTGTGAGTGTGTGAGTGGGTAGGTGTAAGTGTATATTCTTGGTCTTTGTATGGGTATACGATTGTGTGTATATACGTATGTGTATCTGTCTGTCTGTCTCTCTCTGTCTCTCTGTCTCTGTCTTTTTCTCTGTTTCTGTCTCTGTCTCCATTTTGTCTGTCTGTCTGTCTGTCTCTCTCTCTCTGTCTCTCTCTGCATGTGATGCATATGGTATGGGTACATGCATGCAAAACAACAACAGCAACAACAACAACTAAACAAACAAAACAACTAATGTACATGAGTGTGTGAGCCATTATGTATTTGATACACTACAGCTAGCACATATTTTCTTTTAATATTGTTATCGTTTTCGCTGCATTAAACTCACCAGAGCGTGCCGGACTGGAGACGAGAGATGCAATACAAACCCTTTGCCACACGATGTGTCCATAACAAACAGTTCAGAGTACAGTGACAGGG
>JAPXFY010001237.1:25000-30000 GCA_030674185.1 Monoplex corrugatus | reverse complement strand
TCTTCCTGTCTTCCTCTCTCTCTGTGTCTGTGTGTCTCTTTATCTGTCTCTCTCTTTTTGTCTTTGTCTCTCTCTCTTTCTTTCTTTCTCTCTCACACTCATTTTCTCTTTCTGTCTCTCTGTCTCTGTCTCTGTCTGTCTGTCTCTCTCTCTCTCTCTCTCTCTCATTGTCTCTCTGTCACTTTCTCTCTCTGTCACTATCTCTCCCTCCCTCTCTCTCTCTCTCTCTCTCTCACACTCTCTCCCTCTCTTTCTCTTTGTCTGTGTCTGTCTGCCTGTCTGTCTGTGTGTCTATCTATCTGTCTATCTGTCTATCTGTCTATCTGTCTGTCTGTCTGTCTCTCTCTCTCTCTCTCTCTCTCTCTCTAATCCTAACCCCAACACGCACACTCACACAACTTCTTTTCTATCCTGTCCCCACCCTATCTTCCGTCCTCCCTTCCTTTCTTCCTTTCTTTCTTTCTTTCTTTCTTTCTTCCTTTCTTCCTTCTTTCTTTCTTTCTTCCTTTCTTCCTTTCTTCCTTTCTTTCTTCCTTTCTTTCTTTCTTTCTTCCTTTCTTTCTTCCTTTCTTCCTTTCTTTCTTTCTTTCTTCCTTTCTTCCTTTCTTTCTTTCTTTCTTTCTTTCTTCCTTTCTTCCTTTCTTTCTTTCTTCCTTTCTTTCTTTCTTTCTTCCTTTCTTTCTTCCTTTCTTCCTTTCTTTTTTTCTTTCTTTCTTTCTTTCCTTTCTTCCTTTCTTTCCTTTCTTTCTTTCTTTCTTTCTCTTTCTTTCTTCCTTTCTTCCTTTCTTTCTTTCTTTCTTCCTTTTCTTCCTTTCTTTCTTTCTTCCTTTCTTTCTTTTTTCTTTCTTTCTTTCTTTCTTCCTTTCTTTCTTTCTTCCTTTCTTTCTTTCTTTCTTTCTTTCTTCCTTTCTTCCTTTCTTTCTTCCTTTCTTTCTTTCTTTCTTCCTTCCTTTCTTCCTTTCTTCCTTTCTTTCTTTCTTTCTTTCTTTCTTCCTTTCTTCCTTTCTTTCTTCCTTTCTTTCTTTCTTTCTTCCTTCCTTTCTTCCTTTCTTCCTTTCTTTCTTTCTTTCTTTCTTTCTTTCCAAAACTGTTATTGTTTTTGCCCATTCTTTAACTCTCTAGTCTCCAGTCAAGGCCTTAACAGTCGTCTTTCTTTCTTCCTTATTTTCTTTCTTTCTTTCTTTCTTTCTCTCTTCGTTTCCTTCTTTCTTTCTGTCATTACTTCCTTCGTTTTTTCCCATCCCTTCCTTTCTTTCTTTCTTTCTCTCGTCCTTTCTTTCTTTTTTTCCAAAACTGTTATTGTTCTTACTGTTTCTTTAGCTCTATAGTCTCCAGCAGACCAGTCCTAAACAATCAAGATCAATACTTGTGACCGAAGCGAACCGGCGTCATTCAGACTTGAAGCGGATTAAGTCGCCACATCACAGTCAAAGACCCTCCCTGAGCAATCCTGAAGACCTTTCTTCCCCACTCTCTGTGTGGTGTCAAGATCGAAACAGAAAAAGAAAGAAAGAAAAAAGAAAACAGTGCACGTGAGCTCCGCTGTGTTCTGAACTGTGCTTGAAAAGGCCAAGAACCGTGTGCTGTGTGCCCCTTTGAAAAGATGTTCGCTAAATATTGCACTAACGCTTTTGAAGTTTTCTGTTTTTATTGTTAATATTGTAACAGCCTTTTCGTTTGAGACTGAGTGGGCTAGGTGATATTAGGTTGGTTTTTGTGTGTGTGTGTGTGTGTGTGTGTGTGTGTGTGTTGTGTGTGTGTGTGTGTGTGTGTGTGTGTGTGTGTGTGTGTGTGTGTGTGTGCTGAAAGGAGGAAGAAACCGTGTCGGGAACGCTTTCATCAAAAGAAAGGGAAAGAACTGAACAGTGAGAAAGACAGTGGTTTGAGGTTTATGAGTCACACGAAGATGGGCCTATATAATTGATACAGAGAGAAGTCGACTGTACAATAGAATCATTAAAAATATAATAAATAAAAATAAAAATAAAAATCATTCAAACAGAGGAGTGTTCTGAGCTTACGGTTTTTGTGCTTTGTATCTGCTTCTATGTTAGCTGAATGGGTAGTGCAAACTATGTTAGATTTGAGAAGTTCCACAACATGGGAGATAATTCCTACGTGACTCTCAAGAGTTATGTCCTTTGGTTGACATTAAAACTAAAATTCGCCTCTTCCTTTCTCATTAATTTTGTCTGCCTTGCCGGTTCATTCACGTTTATTTTTTCCATGAAGTCTTACAGACTTTATGACTATAGGAATAATTTCTTTCCCTCTTGGGGATGCCAGTGGCTCTTTCAGTATAGATAGTATCCCCATCTTCTGGAAATTCTATGCTAACATTTTTCTTTTCTGTCACTCTCTTTCTTTCTCCTTTGCTTTCTGTCATTTCTTCCTATCATTTTCTGCCTTGTTGGTCCATTCACCTGTATGTGTTTGATAAAGTCTTATGTGCTTTCTCTTAGGATTGATAATTGGGTGCAGGCATTAAGTGCATTTTTGGCTGTAGGGAAATGAGATATGCGGAAGCAATTTTAATTTAATTTAAGCGATTTAGGCCAGTTTTATGTATGTTTTAGTGTCCTTAGTTATGTTTAAATTTGTGTTCAGTTGTTTTTTTGTTGTTGTTTTTTTACTCCCCTGTGTGATAAATTGGACGGAGTGGTCAACACCGGGGGCATCTCCTTAAATTCTAAGCGCAAATGCATTGATATATGTACTTAATTTTCTTTTCCTTTTTTTTTCCTGTTGAAGTATAGTGTATATTTTGAAACTTCTATGGACCTGATATGGCTCTTCGCAGTCGGCTGGGCTTTAAACAAGAATAACAATAAATGACTGATTTCTTGGGTACACGCATAAATTGTAGTTTCAGCTCTGAGGAGATATAAACTGCTTAGAGACAATTTTAGCATACTACAGGCCATTTTTTATGTATGTTTTTGTGTATTTCGTTACATATATATATATATATGTTTCATTTCCCTAGAGCCAAAAATGCACTTAATACCTGTACCCAATTATCACTCCTAGGAGAAAGTACGCAAGACTTTATCAAACACATATATATATGTATGTATGTGACCTCCCACCACGTATCAGTCTTAACTCGCAGACAGTAGAACAGCACTAGGAGCTGAAAAGGTGACTGAGTGTCTATCTGGGGTGTTTTGACTTTTTTCTCAAAATTAATTTCTGTAGACTATATAATCTATCCCCACAGAGAAATTTTTTTCTTGAAAAAATATTATTAATCAATTTAAAATAATATTTTAATGAGCTGATCGCAACAGAAAGAACGTAATTTCCTACCAAAAGTACCTATCTTTGTCTTTTATTACGAACCGTAACCTGTACAGTACTCCCACGTGTAATATACTGATAGAAAGCTCTTTGGTGCACCTTTCAGATAATGACAGTGAAAATTAGAAACAAACTGGATCAAAGCCACCAAATAAAGAAATTTAAGGAAAATGTATAAGAGAGTACATAACTTTAGAGGCCGTTTTCTCAAAATGGCCTTCATACAAATGAATGACTTTAAACATACATAACTTCTACATTTTTTTGAGTACAAGCTTTATTCAAGTACCAAAATTATCAGCAGAAGGTACACTTTCCAGTGATATTATATATATATCTCTCTCAAAATGCCCAAAATGCTAGTTAAGACTGATTTCATACTGACAGGTCACATGTATACGTAAGTAGTCGACTATACATAGAATTAGTGAAACTAAGTCAACTCTTCCTTTATCATTTTCTCCTTGCTGGTTCATTCACGTTTATTTTTTCCATGAAGCCTTACATACTTAATGTCTATTAGGTATGATTTATTGCGTAGATACTAAAATTAACATTTTTAGCTCTAAGGAATAGAAACTATTTAGTGGCGATTTTAGAATACTATAGACCAGTTTTTAATGTATGTTTTTGTGTATTTCGTTATATTTATGTATACGAAATCGACTGTACATAGAATTAGTGAAACTAAAATCGCCTCTATTCCTTTCTCATTTTCTGCTTTGCCAGTTCAGTCACCTTTCTGTTTTTCGTGAAGCTTTACACTCATTATGTCCATTAGGGCTGATTTATTGGGTGCATACAAAAAGTGCATTATTTCGCTCTAAAGAGATATAAACCGCTTAGTGCCAATTACATAAACTGCATTTTTAGCTCTAAAGAGATATAAACTACTTAGTGACAATTTTAGTATACTATAGGCCAGGTTTTGTGTATGTTTGTGTGTGTGTGTGTGTGTGCTTTATTAGCTTGGAGCACCTGGTCACAACGGGAAAG
This sequence comes from Monoplex corrugatus, assembly GCA_030674185.1. Classification (NCBI taxonomy): domain Eukaryota; kingdom Metazoa; phylum Mollusca; class Gastropoda; order Littorinimorpha; family Ranellidae; genus Monoplex; species Monoplex corrugatus. The sequence continues at coordinate 25,704 of JAPXFY010001237.1, read as the reverse complement.
CTGGAGGGAAAGAGAGCACAAGGTAGACCCAGGGAGAGAATGCTGGACGGACTTGCAGGGTGGCTGGGGATGAGGAGGGTGGGGGAGATGCTAGGGGCAACGAGAGATAGAGATGGTTGGAAGTCCATGGTCGCCAACGCCATGCGGCAGGGCACCTGATGATGATGATGATGATGATGATGATGATGATGATGATGATGATGATGATGATGATGATGATGATGATGATGATGATGATGATGATGTGCTTTATTACGTTTATGCATTTGTGTTCAGGTCTGATTTCTTCAAAACATCCTGATGATAAAGTCAGCGGAACGGCCGACCCCGGGAAGCATATCCTTAGATTATCTTGTGTGAATGTGATGACCTGTGAAGTCAGTTGTCTTTTCCAAGTTTTTATTTCTTCTGATCTTATCAATGTGTTTTAGATGTGTGAGTTTTTTGTTAGAGATGTTTACAGCCCTGATATGACTCTGAGGCAGTCCACTGGGCTTTACATATTAGTGATGATAACCGTTCCAAAGGAAAAACGGGTTTCGGTTTGCTTGTTTGGGTGTCTGTCTGTCCGTCCGTCTGTCTGTCATTCCGTCTATCTGTCTGTCAGAGAGAGAGGGGGGGAAACAAACAGAGAGAAACAGAGACACAGACAGAGAGGAGAGAGAGAGAGAGAGAGAAAGAAAGAGAGACAGACAGACAAACAG
>JAPXFY010001237.1:0-2500 GCA_030674185.1 Monoplex corrugatus | reverse complement strand
GAAACAGAAAAATGGAAAATTCAAATGAAGAGCAGAAAAGTAATATTTACAATATCAAAACAACAGTTTTACAGTAGAAGTGGACATGCGTGACCATCCAACTATGCCTGATATTGACCTTCACTATTTTGGTTAAGGAAAAAGCTATTAGTCTTAACAAAAAACTGTTTCATATTGAAATTAAAGCAGCAATGTTCTTCTTCGTATCTCATGTGCTTCGCGATGTATTTAGAGATTGACTGTAAATTCTCTGTTTTTTCACATGCTAATAATGACTAGAGATTGACTGTAAATTCTCTGTTTTTTCACATGCTAATAATGACCTTAGATCATGTCTTAACGCTGCTGGGGAGGAAAATATATTACATCTATTTCTTACAGTACTATAAGCTTCACATTCAAAAATAAAATGATTTTCGTCTTCCTGTTTTTGGTGGCATAATCTACAAAGTAAACCATCCTCACTGCTCCGCTGAAACCATCTTTGACTCTCATCAAGACCAAGCGTTCTTGTTCTAAAACTTGCAAGTAGGCTCCGGTGCCATCTATTTGTAACAACTAAAAGATATTTTTCTGCCTGGAAAATATTTTTAAAGGAGAAATACCATGCATATTTTGGATCTTCTCCTACCTGGGAATGCCAATTTTGTTTATAAGAGCTAATGAAACGGTCTTTGAGTTCGGATAGAAATACAATTTCACTGCTTACACCCTGACTAATCCAAACTATTCCAAACCCATCATTATTCAAAATGTTCTTTAAATTGTTTATCCAATTATGTTTTCCTCTTTCGTGTTCGTGTAGCATCATATCATAAGCCTGTCTACATAATCTTGTTGTTGGTAGTTTCAAAATTCTTAGCCAGTACTTTACGCACTTAACGTTTGTACGAATACTTAGCGGGTATCTGCCACTTTCTCCATACACCATGTTATTAGAAGAATGAATTGGCACATTGAGGAAACGTTTGATTGCAAATGTATGTACAATTTCCATGTGTTTATTTTCCAAAGTACCCCAGACTTCTCCTGCGTATGTTAGTATTGGTTCAATTGTTTCATCGCTCGCAATATTTCAGTTACGCCCCTTTTTGCTTTCGTACACATTTCCGTCCAGGCTGCTGTTAGGCTTAATTTCGTAGTAAAAATCAGCCCAAGATATTTATACCGAATTGATCACTTTGAGCTGACAATCCCAATACTGCCAATTTTCATTTTTTGAAAGGTGCCCACCCTTACGAAAAACAAGTATATTAGTTTTATCAAGATTAACACTCAAATATAATTTGTCTGCTTCTTGTTTTAGAATGTTTAACTGATTTTGTAGTCCGATAGCTGTATCTGAGATGAGTACTACATCATCCGCAAATAACATCAAAAAATCTTCAGTAGCTCCTAGGATAATCTGTACACCGTGCCGTCCATTTTTGGATAATTCAATAGCTAATTCATTTATGAAAAAGGAAAACAACTGAGGACTTAATAAACATCCTTGTTTCACTCCTCTTGGACAGATGAAAAACTCTGTACACAAACATTTATCTCTCACACAAGCTAATACTGTATCATAAATTCCTTTCACCGCTCTATACAGTTTTCCATTCACGCCACACTTTCGCAATACATTCCACAATGCATTCCTGTTTACAGAGTCGAACGCTTTTCTGAAGTCAATGAATGCTATGTATAATTTAGAATTTCTATGAAAGTATTTCTGTATTAATGCATATAATGTAAATATGTGGTCCACAGTACTATACCCTGTTCTAAATCTAAGTGAATTAGAGTCCGATGAATTTAGGGGTGTGTTTAGAAAGAGCAAATGAGAGGATGACTGATGATGTTGATGAATCGGTTGATACATTTATGAATGCATTGTATAGAGCAGCAGCATGTATGGTTCGAGCAACTGGTAGAAAGAGAAGGAAAAGAAATGATTGGTTTGATGAAGAATGTAAAAGGAAGAGAAGAGTCGTAAAGGGTTTATTGAGAGGTTTGAGAAGAGCCAAAACGGATCTGGCAGAATGTAAAGAATTATATGTTAAAGAAAGAAAGCTATACACTAAAATGATTAAACAGAAAAAGGATAAATATGATGAGAACAGACTACGATCACTGAAAGAATCAATTAATAATCCAAAGCTGTTCTGGTCAACAATTAGAACTGTCAATCGAAAAAGTGTAATAACAATGCTGAGGACAGCGAAGATCAAAATGAAAATTTGATAGAAACAAACGGAGAAGAATACTTAGAAGAACCTGTATTTAATGACCCGATTAACATGAGGGAAGTTATGGATGGGGTAAGGCATTTGAAATTAGGCAAAAGTGCCGGTATTGATAATGTAATCAGTGAAATGCTAAAAGAGGCAAATACAGCTGTACTCAACTTCTTGCTTGATCTGTTTAACTTATTATTTGAGAAGGGATATTTCCCAATATCCTGGTCTAAATCGATTATAGTACCAATACATAAAAAGGGAGATAAGAATAATCCAGA
>JAPXFY010001236.1:37500-38949 GCA_030674185.1 Monoplex corrugatus | reverse complement strand
GTCAAGGGAAACTTTTATACCTTAGTTTTAGGACTTCCTATGAGACTTCACTTTCTAAGACTTTGCTTGTAATTTATGATTTCTCTTTGTAATATTCGTCAGTTGTAGTACGCTAAGATTTGCACTTTTCTGATATTGCATTGGATATGATTAGCAAAAAAAAAAAAAATTATTGTTACCTTTCCACTCTATTTTGAATCCAAGAACCTTTGATATAACAACTGAAATATAATCACTAATCTGTTCATTGTATGGCTTGGGATGCGCATTGAATATAGCATTTTAGGCTTTCGTCATAGAGTTAATAATCAGATAGCGTAAGGTGAAGTGAAGGTGAAGAAGTATAATGATTACCGCTCCTGGCCTTATCTTACCACCCCTCTATCATCATCATGTGCCCTGCCACATACCGTTGGCTTAAAACCCAGCCGATTGTGCAGAGACATATCAAGGATATAACCGTTCCAAAAACATACACAAATTTCAACAATGTTAAAGTATTTGTGTTCAAAGCCAAGCCGAACGCGTACAATACTTAAACAGGAAAATAAAGAAAATTGAGCACACATATCAATGCATTTGCCCACATAATCTAAGGAGATGCCCCTGGCGTTGACCACTCCGTCCAATTTATTGCACAGGGGATTTTAAAAAACATACCTGATACAAATTTAAACAGAACTAATTACACTAAAACATATACAAAAACGGGCCTAAAATTACCTAAAATTGCTTCCACATATCTCATTTCCCTAAAGCAAAATGCACTTAATATATGTACCCGATTATCAATCATAACAGAACGTACGTAAGACTTTATCGAACACATACAGGTGAATGGACCAGCAATACAGAAATCGATAGGAAGAAATGAGAGAAAGCAAAGGAACAAGGCAAAAACAAAGAGAGTGACAGAAAAGAAGAAATTTCCAGTACAGAATTTCCAGAAGGTAGAGATATTATTTATACAGAAAGAGTCCCTGGCATCCCCACAGGGGAATCAAAACACCCAAGAAAAGTCACAGAGGTACAGCACAGTGCACGAGATATACTGCAACTAGGTTTTAATAATTGTTTGTGAGCATGGACTTCTTAGTTGATATTATTGCTACCTGAAATCTGTATATGCACAAATCTTTTCATGAAATGTTATATTATCATATCTCTTATCATTATTTTTCGTTGAGTTCTATTTATTGTCATTGTGGTAGTGCTTGTTAATGTCATTTAATGTTGTTATTTATATGTCACAATACCGTGTGGAAATGTCATTATTTCGTTTGGGAAAGGAATCTTAAAAGCGCTGTGAGAAGAATTGTTGGAAGATTAGGAAAGGACAGGCAACATTTATAGGCCATTTTATGAGGAAGGGGGGGGGGGGGGGGTTGGAGCACCTGGTCACAACGGGAAAGCTAGAGGGAAAGAGAGCACCAGGTAGACCCCAGGGGA
>JAPXFY010001236.1:7500-32500 GCA_030674185.1 Monoplex corrugatus | reverse complement strand
CAACAAATAACCGAACCACAACACCAAGGTCACTAACAATAACACGAGTTGCAAAGTCTAGTAGACGAAGCAACAACAAGAAGACAAAGAAAGAAACGCACAACGACAGAATGAACTACAATTATAACAACAATATAACTACAATTATAACAACAATTATAACAGAATAACAGAATAACTACAATTATAACAACAATAACACGAAAGAAAACCCACCCACTCACCAACGTACCCCCCCCCCCCCCACCTCGCCAAAAGAAAAAACAATATATAAACAAAAAATCAGAAACGAAGGAAAGCAAAAACAGTACACGGTAGATGGCAAATCCATAACAATTATTGCACTGTCGATGATGATATACATATTTAACGCTCAGCAAATTAGAGCAAACCAATCAATTGTGAAAATTGGATGCTCTTCATGTTCATAACAATTGCTGGGGAAACTCCGAGGAGGTCAAGATCATTCGTAACATCAGCCTTCAGAGTCAGGGTTCTGCCTTGTCCACGTCGAAGGTTGACACGGTCGCTGAGGTCGATGATAACGATATCAACATGGATAAACAGATATAAAAAAGAAATCAATAACAGCAAGAAAACCAAGAGAAACGGATGAGTAAAGAGACAAGATGCAAAACAAGAAGAAAAATTCTCTGGTAACAACAAGGGCAGAAAACATAACATCGCCAAGAAAAAGCACGACAAAGAAGACTGGAACAGAAAAAAATAACAACAAAAAATAAACGGAAAGACGAATAGCAGCAGGACGAAGAACATGAATGAAAAAAAGACAAAAAAACATAACAAGGGGACAAAATCAAAAGCAGAGTCAAAAGAAAAAAAAAAGCTGAATAAATATGAAAAAATCAAGCAACAAAAACAAAAACAAAGTAAGAAAAAGAAAGAAAAATATCAGAAAAACAAAAGGGAAAGACAGCAGGAATAAAGAAGTTAAAGCATAAATGACAAGAACAATGAAAACAAATGGAAAAAGTACAAACATAACCAAAGACATCAAGAAGTTAAAGAAACAGAAAATAAGAAGACTAAAAAACAACAAGAAACAACAACATCAAAAACCAGAATGAATATCCAAAGAGTAAAATCAAGAACAAAAATGAAGACAACTACAATTCAAAACACAGAAGCATCAAGAGCACCACTACAACAAATCCACAAAAAATGCAAATGACAGAACGAAAAACAAAAACCAAAGTCAACTGGAAATAAACCAAGCACACAAGAATATTAACAGCAAAGTCGGGAAGAACCCAAAGAAACAAGGACAGAAATAAAGAGACAAAAAGAGCAAAAACAGCCAGAACATATGAATAATGTCAACTAATAGCAGAACCACGACACTAAGAGCATAAAAAGCGCAAATGGGAAAACTACTGAGCAGAACAGAAACAAGGCAAAAACAACCACAAAACGGGAGAATAAAACAACAAAAACTACAACTACAGTTACAACTGAAAACAGAAACCCAAAGCAAAGCAAAAAAGAAACAAGAACCGTCAACTTCAAGTCACCAAGAAAAGCACAAAGAAAAAGAGTGAAAGGGAACAATATCAAGAACAAGAAGTACATCAAAAAGCCGAAAAAATCATAAAAAAAGGATCAAGATAAAAAAAATAAAACAAAAACAAGCAAACAAACACGGAACGAATATCACAAGAAAACAAACTCAAAAGCAACAACAAAGTGGAAAAATACATAGTTTAAAGTGTTAAGAAAACGAGCGACAACATAGAAAGAATGACCAGAAAACAAAAAGCCGAAAGAAAAAGAGAAAAGGGAAAGAAATACTGATACTGAAAGAAAGAAAATCTGGCATTAATAACAAGAACGATAGATTGAAAATACGAACAACAAGAAGTCAAAAAAAAAAGAAAAAAAGAAACAAAAAGAAAAAAAAAAAAAGAAAAGAAGAAAGAAAGAAAATAACAGAAGAAAAACAAAGGAAGGAATAACATAACAAGAACAAGAGGAGGAACAACAACAGGACGAACAAGTACAGAACAGCAAAAAGTACACTAGCAAGAATACTTTAGCAATATCAACACATGACGAAAGCCAGAACACAAGCGCCACCAAGGAACAAGAACAAACAAAATTTTAGAGGAGAACAAAAACAAGAAAAAAAGAGCAACAAGAGCACCCAGAACAAGCACAAACAAATACAAAAACAAAAATAACAAAACCAAGAACACCAATGTCAACAAGATGAAGAAAATGAACAATTACAAGAATAACAGGAGTGGAAAAATAAACATATAAACATCCCCCAAAAAACAACAACAAAACCCCACAAAAATAAACGAAAAAGCACAACAGCATGAAAATACGAACAATGTCAACATATCATAGAACCAAAACACAAAGAGCACGAAGAAATATGATAAAGCAAAACGAAAGACAAAAGAAAAACAACTACCACTGACAAGAGCATTAAGAAAAAGATAAAGACAAAAGAATAAATATCATAACCAAACTACATGTATACAACAAGAAGTCAAACAAGCAAACAAGAAGAAAACGACAGATCTACAAAACAAGACAAATGAGCACAGGAAATACAAAAACAAGAATAAACCAACAATATCAACAAGTAGTGGAACCAGAACATCACGAACACCGGTAGTATTAAGTAAAACTACAACACAGAACAATAAAAAGATAAGAAAAACAACAAGAACACACGAGAAAAAAACAAGCAACAACAAAAACAGAACAAATATAAAAAAGAATATCAAGAACGAAGACAAATACAACCCAGGAGAAAACAACCACGTCAACAGAAACAACTACACCAAATCTACAAAAAGGAATGAAAGCAAACTGAAGAACAAAGACCAAAGTCAATTAGAAGTCAAACAAGCGACGAGAACAGCAACAAATCAACAAGAACCATAGAGAAAGAAGTCCAGATAAGAGCAAGAACAAAAAAGAGCAACAACGACAACAGCAAGAACAGAAGAATAATGTTAAATACCGGAACCACATCACTAAGAGCACCAACAAGAACACAAATAGGATACTAATGAGCAGAATAAAAAACAAGACAAAAGAAACGCACAACAGGAGAATAAAACCGACAACACAACAAACTCTACAACTACATCATGAACCAAAAACAACAGGTACAGGAACAAGAAATTGAAGATTGAAAACAAAACAATAGAATAACAAATTGAGAACAAAGAAAATGACAACCAGAAGTAAACATACATACAATCAAAAACACACTATCAGTCAAGACAAAGAAGAAGAGGAACATGACAAGAAATAAAAGAGCGAGCTTTTGAAGTCCTCGATCGTGCCTCCATGTGTACCTTCCTTAGGTTAATGCTGCTTTGCCTGAGCTCGGAACATATTCCACTGTGTGCCCCGGCAGAGCAGGCACGCAAGATGATCTGATTTCCGCCATTTCACTAGATTCGAGGCGAGAGTTAAACAGAACTGAGAAGAAATCGATTCTGAGAGTGGCCACCTTTCAAGCTTAGACATCTTTGGAGTGCACTTCACATCGAGGTTCTTCTTCTCTGTTTTATCTTTTTGGATTGCTTTCCAAATCTTTGTGGCATGTTCTCCACAGTCAGACACTTAAGGAAAGCTTCTTCTCTGGACTTAAAATACATTGCAGCCTTGACTGAGGATGATTTTTCATTTGAGTTCAGAACTTATAGTTGTTTGAACTAGTTGATCATCATCATTATCAGGTGCCTTGCCACATGGCGTTGGTGATCATGGATTTCCATCTGTCTCTATCTCTTGTTGCATCAAGCATCTCTTCCAATCTCTTTGTCTTCAGCCACTCTGCAAGTCCGTCTAGTATCTTCTCCCTGGGTCTACCTGATGCTCTTTCTCTCCAGCTTTCCAGCTGTGACCAGGTGCTCCAATTCCCCTTTTCCCATAAAATGACCTATAAATGTTGCCTGTCTTTTCTTAATCTTCCTTACGAATGATCTTCTTGTGTCTGCCTCCAGCAAGACTGTCTCATTTGTTTTCTTTGCTGTCCATGGAACTCTCAACATTCTTCTTAGAAACCACATTTCGGCTGCCTCAATCTTGTTCTGGCTTTGTTTGTTGACTGTCCACGCCTCACAACCGTATAACAGTATTGGTTCTATATAACATTCAAGAACTCTCTTCCTGATGTTAATTGATAGGCATTTGTTGGTAAGAATGCTTGTCATCTTCTTGAATGCTGTTTTGGCTTGGCTGATTCTGCTGGCTATTTCTGATGTGCATCTGCCGTCTTGTGAAATGATCGTTCCCAGGTATTTAAACGTATCAACCTGTCTCAAGGTTGTGCCGTTTGCTGTTTTGCCTGAGGGGATTTCATGTTTTTTACTGATCACCATGACTTCAGTCTTCCTGCTGTTTAGTTCCAACCCCTTAACTTTGCTTTCTATTTCTAGTATATTCACAAGGTTTTGTAGGTCCCTTTCATTTTCTGCAATAAACACGGTGTCATCTGCGTATCGAATGTTTTTCCTCCAACCTTTAATGCAGGGTCTTCCTCTAGGTTTCTCATGTTTCCGATGTAAAGTGAAAACAGATCTGGTGATATCACTCGAATTATGTTGTTTTGGAACGTATACTCCATCTGCTACAATCCATTTGTTACTAATCTTCAGATTCGTGCATGCTGATAAGTTTCTGGAGCCACTTAGGGACACATGGACATTCCCTCACAACAAGTAAGCTATTTTATTACGGCAAGATAACGATTTCAAGTGATGCTTCACCCTGAGGGTTGGAATGCTTTCCTGTGATACTATTCCAGAGCTGTTCATTGTGACCGTCTCTGATTTCGCGGCTGGAATAATTTCCTGCCAAACTGGAAGGGGTGTCTGAAGTAATTTTGGGTCGCCGTTTTGCACCTCCTCCTTGTCCTTGCCTATTCTGCTTTGCTGAAGGCACTGTTTCCCTTTTTTGTTCGTTCTTGTGATCCTTTTTTTCTCAAATTATGAAGCAGCTTTCATTTGTTTCTTCAAAATCCCTTTTTCCTCTGGATATCCTCATCTAACGCTGATGTGTGGATTTCTCAGGATGGGTTTTCACCTTTGGCTGTTTTATTCCACAGGCGTCCCTACTTGTTGCTTGTACAGAGTGTCTGAACGTGGCTAGTTTGAGTTTCAATGTGCATCAGCGCCTTTAGTTTGTGGATGATATCTTTATCCAGCCTCTCCCATTCCTCTTTTGCACTTATGGATGGGTAGATTTTCTGGCGTAGCATCACCAGTACAATTTTGTCTGAACAGTCATCGTGGATTTCCTAGACATTGTGATTTGATTCTTGGCCCTGGTTTTCCGACATTGTATCCGTTTGCGCAGAGCGCTGCCGTTTATTCATCACGGCCCTTTTTCGTCCTGTGGATCATCATGCCATGCTTGGTAGAGAATTTGCTTCCACTGCACACGGGAAATCCCGTTTTTTCTTCTACTTCTGGGCCGTTGTGGATTTCCAGTCGATACTAGGTTGGCACCGATAGATTCACCATTCTCTTCCCCTTTCGGTGAATCTTGGGAGCATCATTCGTTTTTGGAAAAAGAGGCAAGGTGGGGAGTCGGCCACAGAGTCCATAAATTGTCTTTTCCAGTGTCATCCTGTCTTGTGTGGACGTCCTCTGAACTGTTCCTGAAAGTCAGCGGTCTAGTCACGAGTCAGTTTCAAGAAACTGCGAGGACAGCCGGGCAGCAGAAGGTCCTCAGAGGAGAAACTCCATCAAGCAAATGTTTTGGCCCTGAACTCCTCACAGTCTAAGGGGACTGGACAGCATCCGGGTCTTGACTGTTGGATGCTCTTCTGTTGTGACCAAAGTTTTTTTTTTTTTTTCAATAGAAATCGGTCCTCCATCTGAATTCAATGCCCGCCTCTAAAATGGTCAGCAAGATAATACCATCATGAACAATAAGAAAAGAAGTGACCGCCCTGTGTGCCAGGATCAGCAGTGAGCTCTCCCTACAGTGTATCTTCAGGGATATGAGTATCCTGCATGAGGCGACCATGGCCAAGCCAGGTGAATAAATTTCGAGAGAAAGGCTGCAACTTTGTGAAATGTTAAGGTAAGGACCAAGGGGAGGGAACTTGGGGAGGGGAACCATGGGGCGGGAATTTGGGGAGGGAAAGGAGGGGGAACCAAGGGGAGGGAACATGGGGAGGAAGCTTGAGGAGGCACTTGGGGAGGGAGGGGGAACCAAAGGGGATGGAAATTAGATGGAGAACCAAGGGGAGGGAGAACGAAGGGGAGGGAACTTGGGGAAGGAATTTGGGGATGGGGAACCAAGGGAGGGAACTTGTGGAAAGAACTTGGGGAAAGGACCAAGGGGAAGGAATTTGGGGAAGGGGAAAGCAAGGGGAGGGAACTTGGGGAAGGAATTGGAGAGGGAGAACCAAGGGGAGGGAACTTGGGGAAGGGGAATCAAGGGATGGGAACTGGGGATGAAGGGCAAAACATGGGGAGGGAACTTGGTTGGGAGGGAGGGGGAACCAAAGGGAGGGAACATGGGGAGGAAACTTGGGGAGGGAGAACGAAGGGGAAGGAACTCGGGACGGAACTTTGGGAGGGAAGGGAAGAAGCTTGGTGAAGGAACTTGGGGAGGGAGGGAGCGAGGATCAAAGGGAGGAAACTTGGGGAAGAAGCAAGGGGGAACAAGGGGAGGGAACTTGGAGAGGGAACCTGTGGAGGGAGGAACTTGGGGATGGGAAGGAGGGAGGAACCTACAGGAGGGAACTTGGAGAGGGAGAACTAAGGGGAGGGGTACCAAGGAGAGGCAACTTGGGGAGGGAGGGAGGGAACTTGGAGAGGGAACTCGGGGAGGGAGGAGGAACCAAAGGGAGGGAACTTGGGGAAGGGAACTTGGGAAAGGGCAAGAGGGGAAGCAAGAGGAGGAAACCTCGGGAGGGAGGGGAACAAAGGGAAGGGAACTTTGGGAGGGAGGGAGAACCAAGAGGAGGGAACGTGTGGAGGGAGGGGGTAACCAAAGGGAGGGAACTTGGGGAGGGGGAAGCAAAGGGAGGGAACTTGGGGAGGGAGGGGGAACTTGGGGAGGGACCTGGGGAGGGGAAATTGATGAGGTGAGGGAACTTGGTGTGGGGAGGGGAACTTGTGGAGGGAGAGGAGGGGAAAGAAGGCGTGGGAACATGGGGTGGGAGGGGAGGGGAAGCAAGGGGGGGGGGACTTTCGTAGAGTGGAGGGAAAGCAAGGTGAGGGAACTGGGGAGGGAACTTGTGGAGGGAGGGAGAACCAAGAGGAGGACCTTTGGGAGGGAAAGGAGGCAAAGGGGAAGAACTTGGGATGGGGAAACGAAGGGGAGGGAACTTGTGGAGGGAGGGAAAGCCAAAGGGAGGGAATTTCGGGAGGGAATGCAAGGGGAGGGAATGCAAGGGGAGGGAACTTGGTGAGGAACTTGGGGGGGGGAGGGAGGGAGAGGGGGATGGGGAGGGAAGGGAACTAGGGCAGGGAACTTGGGGAGAGATGGGATGGGAAGAAAGGGGAGGAAAGTTCGGGTGGGAATTTGGAGAGATCCAAAAGGAGGGACCTTATGGAGAGAAGGGGAAACCAAAAGGAGGGAAGTTCGGGAAGGAAGTTGTGGACGGAACTTGGGGAGGGAGAACCAAGGGGAGGGAAATTGGGGATGAAACTTGGGGAGGGAGGGGTGAACTAGGGGAGGGAACTTGCGGAGGGAGGGGAGGGAGGAGGAGAAATGGTCGTGAACTTGGTGATTGAACTTGGGGAGGGAATTTGGAGAGGGATGGGGAGAACCAAGGGGGAGGGATCTTGGGGGTGGGAACTTGAGGAGGGGGGAACCAACGGGAGGAAGCTTGGGGTGGGACACCAAAGGAGAGGGAACGTGGAGAGGGAGTTTGGGGAGGGAGAACCAAGGGGAAGGAACTTGGGGAGGGAACTTGAGTGAACCAAGGGGAGGGAACTTGGGGAGGGGAACTTGGGAAGGGAAACTTGTGGAGGGAGAATCTAGGAGGGAGAAAGAAGAAGAGGAGGGACAAACAATTGGAGGGAAGTTGGGCAGGGAGGGGGAGAACCATGGGGAGGGAATTTGGGGAGGTAACTTGGGGAGGGAGGGGGAGAACGAAAAGATGGGAACTCGGGGAAAGACCTTGGAGTGGAAGAGGGGCGAACAAGGGGCGGGAACTTGGGGAAGGAGGGAGTAGAAAACTAAGAGGAGGGAACTTTGGGAGGGAGTGGGAGAACGAAGGGGAGGAAACTTTGGGAGGGAGGGGGAGAACCAAGGGAGGAAACTTGGGGATGGAGGTGTTGAACTAAGGGGAGGGAACTTTGAGAGGGAGGGAGCAGAACCAAATGGAGGGAACTTGGGAGGGAGGGAGGAGAACCAAGGGGAGGGAACTTGGGGAGGGGACTTTGGGAGGGAGGGGGGATGGGGAGAATCAAGGGGAGGGAAGTGGGGAGGGAGGGGAGAACCAAGGGGAGGGAACTTGGGAAAGGAACTTGGGGAGGGAAGGGGCAGAACCAAGGAGAGGGAAGTTGGAGAGGGAGGGGGAGAACAAAGGGGAAGGAACTTGGGGAGGGAACTTAGGGAGGGGTCAGAACCAAGGGGAGGGAACTTGCGGAAGGAGGGGTAGGATCAAGGGAACTTGGGGGGATGAAAACCAAGGGGTTAAGGAAGTTGTGCATTTATTCTTTTTGACTTTTGTATACTGATGACAAAGGCCAGTTGGCAGAAAGTTTGCACCTGTCTTGTTTTGTCTTGTCATATGGAATACACGTTCTGCTTCTATTTCTGTGTTTTTGTCGTTTGAATATCGTCCTTTTTTGTTTGTTTGTTTGTTTGTTTTTTACATTCCAGTAAATAGTTTTACGGTGACTGATGCTGTTCTATTGTTCTTTCTTAGGACGGTTGTGAAAAGTCTACCAAAAAATGTCTCTCTAGTAATTCTTTGCCTGAACATAATGATTATTTAGACTTGAGTAAATTGCCAAGTAAACCGTTTTTATTCGTACAGGTACTTGCTGAAAGGAAAAATTAACAAACATACCTTTTGGCACTATAATTTGTTTTGTTTGAAAGTATCATCAGAGAATTTTAACCAAGCTGCACTACCGTGCTCTTGTTTTAAGACCAAAGCATGTTATTTTTTTCGTCATTATGTATTCTACACTTTCCTTTACTATTTCTTCAGTATTTTTTGTTTTGTTTTTGTTTGTTTGTTTATTGTAGCTTTTTTTCAGTTTTAATCATCTCCTACCCAGTGGGGATGCCAGGGGCTCACTCAGTATAAATTATATCCCCACCTAGAAATTCTGTTAGAAATTTCTTCTTTCTGTTTCTGCCTTGTTTTATTTTCGGTCATTTCTTCCTATCATTTTCTGCCTTGCTGGTCCATTCATCTACACTACGCACAAAAAGTTAAGGATCACTTGCACAAAAATTCATAACTTTCAAAATAAGAAAGCCAATGCGTTGAAGTTTGGCAAACATTTAATTCCACGCTTTAGTGATAACGATACACAATTGCCTTCAATTTCGAGCAATCGTTTGGTGTGTACATTTGATCAAAGTGGGTACGTATCGAAATTTGATTTCCCAAAGTCATTGAAATCACAAGACAGGGCATTCTGATGCTCCCAAAAGTTCAGTAATGCGTGTAACCACCATGGCTGTTCTGGCACTCGACGCAGCGAGTCCTCATCGAGTTGACCAGGTTGGTGAAGATCCTCTGTGGAAGCGCCTGCCACTCAGCCTGCAGCATCTGGTAGAGGTGTTGGGCATCCCTGGGAGGGGGGTGGTTGCTCCTCACTTTGCGATCCAGCTCATCCCAGAGGTTCTCAATCAGGTTGAGATCGGGACTGCATGCTGGCCACTCCATTCTGTTGACTCCAGACTGCTGCAGGAAGTCGTTGACCACCCTTGCCCTGTGGGGGCGAGTGTTGTCATCCTGGTAGACAGCCGTCGGTCCCATCTGCTGCAGTGTAGGCACAGCCAGCGGTCGAAGGATCTCATCCCAGTATCAGAGGCCAGTCAGGTTACCCTGTACATGATACAAGGGTGTTCTGTGGTGAAAGCTGAAGGCCCCCCAGACCATTACAGAACCTCCACCAAAGGCCACCTTTTCTTGGACAGTGGTGTCAATAAAGCGTTGCCCTGGGCGCCTCCAGACCCTCAGTCGGCCGTCGTTGTGGTTCATGGTGAAGCGTGATTCATCACTGAACAGGACCTGGGACCATTGCTGACGTGTCCACCTCACGTGACGTCTGCAGAAGGCGCGGCGTGCTGCCCTATGGGCTGGAGTTAAGCGTGGCCGTACAGCTGGGCGACGAGAACGGAGGTTAAACCCATGAAGGCGGTTCCGTATGGTCTGCTGGCTGATGTTGATGTTAATAGCCACCCTCAACTGCCTTCGAATGATGCTGGAAGAGGCTGTTCTTGTCTGCAGGGCTTGTCGTTCAATGAGACGATCTTCACGTGGGTTTGTCTTCTTCGGTCGACCAGATCTGCGTCTTTCATGGACCCTCCCAGTGGCTGTGAAGCGTTGAATCAGTCTGACAATGACCGAGATGGACACCTGAAGTCGCCTGGCCACTTCTCACTTGGGAACACCATCTGGGAACCATGCAACAGCTCGTCCCCTCTCAAACTCGCTCAATTTTCGTCGTGGAGGCATTGTCAGATCAGGCCTACTACTGGTGGAATGTCTTCTTATAAAGCCAAGCAAGAGACAGCATCTCACACATAAACAGCAGTGCTTGCACGTGCATAATGGTTTTTCCATCTGGCTTGTGCAATGTGTTCAGGCAGAACGGTCCAAAACAAGGTCCTTTTTCGCAAGTTTCCGCTTTTCCGTTTGCGGCCAAGCTCAGTAGTAGAGAATCCCGTGCAATTTTCGCACTAACACAACATCGCCCACTTACAGCTGAACAAGAATTCATAACAATTTGGCTAGACTGAGAAATAAATAACAGTAGCGAACTGAGTTTATTACGCACCTGTTTTCTCATAGTGATCCTTAACTTTTTGTGCGTAGCTTATATGCGTTCCATAGTCTTATGTACATGTATTGTTTCTTCGGACTGATAAATTGGGTAAATGTTTTAAGTGCATTTTTGGCTCTAGGGAGGTGACACATGCGGAAACAATTTTAGGTACTTTATGCCCGTTTTTAAATAAGTTTTGGTGTCCTTAGGTGTGCTTAAATTTGTATTCAGGTGCTTTTTATAATCCCCTATACGATAAATTGGACGGAGTGGTCAACTACAGAGGCATGTCCTCAGATTACGTGCGCGAATGCATTGATGTGTTTTTTCTTTTTTCCTGTGGAAGTTTTGTATGTTTTGAAGCGGTTATAGCCCTGATATGGCTCTACGCAGTCAGCTAGGCTTTAAACAACAATAGCATTAAACATTAAACTTATAGTTGTTTGCTTGATTTAACTAATGTTTTGCTGTTTCGTTCATTTGCAGGCTACATCCAAACATTGAACTATGCATGATGGGAAGATGAGACAACTCCTGTTCATGGACAGCACAGTTTGTCCCCGTTGCCTTGGTTTTTCTGAGGTGGCAGGATATTCGTCCTGCTGCGTAGTAGTCGCTGTTCAAACCAATATTCAGCTCCTCTCGTGCAGCGCGTGATATACATGCCTTTCCTTTCTGTCGCACATTGACATACATAATCCAGCATGTGACATTAATTGGGGTACACGTGTTCTTGAACTTGTCTTTATGCTGGTGATCTCATGCTGAGTACACAATGTCAGCAACATACAGTTTACCGGAGTGGCAGTTGCCAGTACCGTAGCGTCCGGGTTCTTTGTCCAAATGAAGTAGTCTCATTTGAATAATGGGCCTGTTTTTTGTTTTGTTTTGTTTTGTTTTCTGTGGCAATGAGGCGGTTGAGCTCTTCATCGAAGCCTTCTTTGACACCATCTGCATTAATCATCGTTGGAGTGAAAACCTTCATGACCATAACAAAGTGGCCTTTTATGAGCAAAAGACGCAGTGTCATCTCTCTCTCTCTCTCTCTCTCTCTCTCCCCCTCTCTCTCCTCCCTCCCTCTCTCTCTCTCCCTCCCTCCCTTCCTTCCTCTCTCTGTGTCTCTTTCTCTCTTTCCCTTTCTCTCTCTCTCCCTGCCCCATATATATATATATATATATATATATATATATATATATATATCTGGAGGTCACTATAGTTGTAGTCTGGACTACCATACCCAACCCAACACGTCCACAGATGGTGGATAGGGGAAGGACCTCCAGATACGAAGGTTAGCGGTTGAACAGTCGCGAACCAAATGGTAGCAATCGTGAAGAGCGTTGAGTACATGTGGTGGCACAGATGTGTCATAAAATGGCTCATATGCTCGAAGAAGGGATCTTCTCAGCGGAAGGAGGCGCCAGACAATATTACTAAGGAACTGAGTGAGGCTCTAGATGCATTTGGTATTGCAAAAGTAACAGTCTTCCTAAAAAAAAATTATGACACCGGAAAAATCCATACAAATATGTCAGTCAATTTTCACTGCACTTCCGAACAAAGCAGCGCTTATGGAATGCGAATTATATCGTACAATCACCTGAGTCTTGTGACAAAAATTCTATTAAGAATAATCATAATGAAGACAAGGAATACAATCAAACCAGAAATAGCAGAAGAACAATGTGGATTTGTTGAAGAAAAAGGAATTGTTAATGTCATATAGATATCCTAATAACTCTCATAGAAAGGTCAGTTCAGATGAGTAAGAATTTACATCAATGTTTTGTAGATTATGTCAAGACCTTTGATCAGGTAAGACATGATGAAGAATTGATCAACCAACTGGAAAAGCTCAGTATTGATGGAGGAGATCTAAGAATAATAAGAATGTCTATTGGGATCAAACAACAACAATGAGAGCAGAAAATTAGTTCTTTGCGAAATATCTGAAAATGAGTTAGGCAGGGATGTGTTTTCTCACCTGATTTGTGTTCACTTTACAGCGAAACCTTCATGAAAAATCTATATGAATGTCTTGGGATTAAAGTTGGAGGACAAATTGTAAACAGTGCACATTATACCGTTCTAACTGCAGAAAAAAACATTAAAAATATTGTGAATATAATAGAATAGAAGGCAGAAATAAAGGGCTAGAGCAGAATAGTAAGAAAATGGAAGTTATGGTAATCAGTGAAAAACAAGGAATTCTGTCATGTAAAACAACAGCAACTGCCATTGAGAGAATTTGATAACTTCAAATATCTCGTAACAATCAGTTCATCAGACGGCAGATGCACGTTAGAATCATCCAGCAGAACTGGCAGACGAAAACAAAATTCTAGAAAATGAAAAGCATTCTTACCAACAAATGCTTATCAATATGCACGTAGGGTTTTGTTCACACTTAAGGACTTTGCCAGATAACTGCTCCCAGATTTGGGTGAAGCTCATATGGAGGTGTCCAAACGTGATGATTCCGTCTTGAACAGTCTGCACACTTATCTGTTAATCTATGAAATGCGGCCAATACATTTCACTTCACTCGGTTATTTGATGAATTTAGTGCCAAAGACGTTGATGCTTAGATTTCTCGCTGGGCCACTGACTTTTTCAGTCAATATCGATCTCATCTTCATGTTTTCCACGTGTATGATAACGAAGATCGTGTGTGTGTGTGTGTGTGTGTGTGTGTGCGTGCGTGCGTGCGTGTGTGTGTGTGTGTGTGTGCGTGCGTGCGTGTGTGTGTGTGCGTGTGTGTGTGTGTGTGTGTTTGTGTGTGTGTTCTCTGTGTGTGTATGTGTGTGTGTGTGTGTGTGTTCTGTGTGTGTGTGTGTGTGTGTGAGTGTATGTATGTGTGTGTTCTCTGTGTGTGTATGTGTATGTGTGTTCTCTGTGTGTGTATATATGTGTGTGTGTGTGTGTGTGGGTGTGCGTATGTGTGTGTGTGAGTGCATGTCTGACTACGACGTCTTAAACATGTATACACTGGTGTGTGTATGTGTGTGTGTGTGTTCTGTGTGTGTATTCTGTGTGTATGTGTGTGTGTGTGTATGTTCTGTGTGTGTGTGTGTGTGTGTTCTCTCTGTGTGTGTGTGTGTGTGTGTGTGTGTGTGAGTGTATGTGTGTGTGTGTTCTCTGTGTGTGCATGTGTGTGTGTGTTCTCTGTGTGTGCATGTGTGTGTCTGTGTTCTCAGCGTATTTTCGACAGGTACCGTGTCAGCCAGATATCGGATCATTACGGAGTGCGGTTGGACGTACGTGTCCCGTAACAGATCTCTCAGCTACCACCACCACACCACCACCAAGACCCTGGCTGGTCGACTAGATGATCGATTGCTGCAACGCTGGTTAGCGACTATGTTTCACTATTGTTAGAGCAGAGAGGAACTGCAAGCAACGCTATGCTATTTATTTTGTGTCAAAACTTAAACGAAAGATTGAACGTTAAAACGCACCGAGACATCATCGTCAACAGCTGCAGCAGCAGCAGCATCAATATCATCGGCAACGTCAAGAACATTGATACGAACATCAGTTCCACTGTTACTATCACACGCACCAATAAACAACAATACTGTTTTTGTTTGTTTTTTGTTGTTTTTTTCCGTCAAGATTGCTTCTTCTTCTTCTTCTTTTTCTTCTTCTTCTCTCTGTATCTGTCTATGTCTCTCTGTCTCTCTCTCTCTCTCTGTCTGTTTCTCTGTCTGTCTGTCTCTCTGTCTCTGTCTCTCTCGCCTTCTCTTTCTTTGTCTAGGCAATTGGACAAATGTAGGTGAATCTGTGTGTGTGTGTGTGTGTGTGTGTGTGTGTGTGTGTGTGTGTGTGTGTGTATGTGTGTGTGCGCGCGCATGCGTTGTTTGTGTGTGTGTGTGTGTGTGCGTGTGTGTGTGTGCTGCAATAGAGTAACCCACGAAAGGAGGCCCTGCACTGCTGCTGGGTCACTTCAGCGGAGTTCACGAGTGCCTGTTCTGATCCCAACTTAACTAGGAACACTGTCCACTAAGCCCTTTACAGACGATAGTAATGGCTCAGTTGTAGAGTCAGACTGATTGAAAGACTCCATGTTTAAGTGAATTATTTCAACTGTTAGTCTGTCTGGGAGGAAAACGTTGCGCACGAAAGTGACACGTGTCCTTACAAACGACTACATTAGGTCTCTGGATGCCTTGGCTGCTATGGGCGAGTGAAGATGTGCCGAACTGTACTGGTTTTCAGATATTTACTCTTCGACTTCTGTTATATGGGCTGGTTGGTTCTTTTGATAGGGCCACAGATTCCAGATCTGATATTTCGAGTTCAGTCCCAGCCTGCAACACCCTCAGAGGCCCAAGGAGTCTTTCAGTGATCAGGTGGGTCTCTGAGGGTTAATTTCTGGTTTCCCTGAGAGGCTTGCCCAGCCGGTTTGTATGGCGTCGTAACGTAGGTTTGGGTCAGGGTTTATTCGTCGTCGAGATGTAAATTCGCTCTGTCGAGTTCAATTCATTTGTTTGGGTCACAGGTGACCCAGTGGGCCTCTGAGGTTTATTAACCCTGACCTGCTTGCTGCCTATCGTAATGTTTCATCATTCTGGTTGTGTCAGTATGCTGTCTCATAGGTCCCTCCCCCACCCTCCCCATTCCTTGACCTCGCCAGCGCATAGCGTTTTGCGCGGGCTCAGGGAGTCTGCCAGATAATTGCTGGCAGATTTAAGTGGAGCACATATGGAATTGTCCGAGTGCGATGAATCCCTCTTGAACAAACTCAAAGCTCTAAACTCCATTTCTGTCAATATATTGCTTGATCACGTTTTAACATAGCTAGGCTTGTTGTATTCAACTACTAATGTTAAGTAGGTCTCCGTTGGTCGGGGTCGACGATAGACGATGCGTCCTAGTTGTCGGTATCGCGGCTGTTTTTGGCAGCATCGAATGTTTTCTCCAAGGTGCAAGCCAGGGCGGGATGATATGGAGAAACAGCTGTTGTCCACGTAGCATGTCCTCACCCTCCCCTCTTCCCGCCCTCTTCACGCGGCTGAAGGATCCAAAGTGCAATACAGTTTGGCACCAGGAACGTCGCAGGAGTTGCTAGAAAGGCGCTGAAATCAATGTCATTCTACCTACGGGACTCTAACTCCGCATTTGTTTTCAAGATTGACTACTAAAGCCATTCCCACGAATGGGTATGGTCGCAAGCCAGTGGATGTTTCAAATCAGAGTTTACCTACTCCTAGATGGTCTAGTGTTTGAAATAAGAGTGTACCTACTCCTGGATGGTCTAGTGTTTGAAATAAGAGTTTACCTACTCCTAGAAGGGCTAGTGCTTGAAATAAGTTTACCTACTCCTAGATGGGCCAGTGATTGAAATCAGAATGTACCTATGCCTAGATAGCCTAGTGTTTGAAATAAGAGTTTACCTACTCCTAGATGACCTAGTGTTTGAAATCAGAGTTTACATACTCCTAGATGGGCCAGTGTTTGAAATAAGAGTGTGCCTACTCCTGGATGGTCTAGTGTTTGGAATCAGAGTTTACCTTCTCCTAGATAGGCTAGTGATTGAAATCACAGTTTACCTACTCCTAGATGGACTAGTGTTTGAAATCAGAGTGTGCCTACTCCTAGATGGGTTAGTGTTTGAAATCAGTGTACCTACTCCTAGATGGGCTAGTGTTTGAAATCAATTTACCTACTCCTAGATGGGCTAGTCTTTGAAATCAGAAAGTACCTACTCCTGGATGGTCTAGTGTTTGGAATCAGAGTTTACCTTCTCCTAGATGGGCTAATGATTGAAATCAGTGCACCTACTCCTAGATGGTCTAATGTTTGAAATGAGGGTTTACATACTTCTAGATAGGCTAATGTTTGGAATCAGAGTTTACCTTTTCCTAGATGGGCTAATGACTGAAATCAGTGTACCTACTCCTAGATGACCTAGTGTTTGAAGTAAGAGTTTACCTACTCCTAGATGGTCTAGTGTTTGAAATAAGAGTGTGCCTACTCCTAGATAGGCTAGTGATTGAAATCAGTGTACCTACTCCTAGATGGGCTAGTGTTTGAACTCAGAGTTTACTTTATCCTATATGGGCTACTGACCCTGGCCGACTAGCCCCATCTGTCTAGATCGATAATGAACAGGTAGTATTGGACCACATGGTTACCAATAGCACACCAACTGGCCTGACCTGACCAAGCAACTTGTTGATATACCACGTAGTGCAATAACTGAATTAAAACTAAAATCCTCTTCACTTTCTCAAAATGACCACTAAGCTACAATAAATTCCGTTACAAGTACCCCTATCCCTACAACAAAACTTCTTACACAGTTTTAAAGACTATTTACTTTAGTTTCAATTCATAACAATACCAATAGATCATTAAAGTAACTGTACCATTTGTAGAAACCCATCACCTTAAAAAACAACAACAAATAAACAGACAAACAAACAGACAAACAAACAGACAAAACAAAACAAAAGAAATTAGTCACCTTCACAGCGGGTAAATGCAAATACATGTATCAGTCAGATGTTGTTTGAGACACACTCAAGGACAGCAGGAATATGTAAGGCGGGAGGCAGTACGGGAGTCACTTGAATTCAAACCACTGGCGAATTAACACACGCTGTCTGCTCTCAATAAATCGCAGACTACTCAAATTAGAGGGAGTCTACATCGCTCATGTTTGTCACAGACTTCAACATTACACACTGCTTTTAGTCAGTTATAATCTGTGTAACAAAAAGTGTGGTTTTGTGCTTTTATTTGGAAAATAAAATCTGAATCGAAGGAATTGGGGTGGAGCTACGGTAACTTGATTGGCATAGCCACCGAAAATGGAAAAGCACGTGGAACGAAATTGCAAATCAAAACAGTCATGTTGCCTGAACACACACACACACACACACACGCACTCAGGAGTGAATAAAAGCAACACTGACCTCAGGTGATAACAGACTTTGACGAGTTCTGGTTTATCCATAAGGATGGGGGTTCAAATTTATCACCAGCAACAGCATACAGTCTGACATGATTTCTCAAACTCGGCACTACCACTACTACACTTTTGTCAAACAACACCATGTACCGATTTCTTTGATAAATAAAATGGCGTATAGCCTAGAGCCTGAATGTTACAACATGAACATATCCACTGCCAGTCCACTGCTGATGATTGACTGTAATGCATCACGGCTCTTCAAAACAAAGAGACGACTGTTCTGTCTTGCTTGCCCTCTTTCTGTTTACTAACATCAACACTGAAACTCACTGGTACCTGATGTGAGAACATCCGTAGGCCTAAATGTACATATTGCCCCGTGAAATTCTACACCTGCTAAATGTTGAAAAGCCCAACGGGATATAAGGACGACATGAAGTGGTTCTAAAAGCATCAGGCGTAACTATGACGGTGTAACGGGAAGAAATTTTAGGGTAATGTTTTGGAAATTGGGCGATGTTTTAGAGGTTGGGGGATGTTTATGCGGAATTACCTTTCTATATAAAAATCACACACAACAAGAAGGAAGGAGAGAGACAGTAGGAACGCATGAAGCACACTAGCAATAACTTTCAAAAGCATAAGCATGTTCGACTTAAAAGTATAATTATTCATCCT
This sequence comes from Monoplex corrugatus, assembly GCA_030674185.1. Taxonomy (NCBI): domain Eukaryota; kingdom Metazoa; phylum Mollusca; class Gastropoda; order Littorinimorpha; family Ranellidae; genus Monoplex; species Monoplex corrugatus. The sequence continues at coordinate 13,942 of JAPXFY010001236.1, read as the reverse complement.
CTTATTCTTATTTGCCTACGTCCTAAAGCTATCCTACTTCTTTGCTTATCAGCTTCAAAACTTTACATTGGAAAAAGAATATCAACGTACCTTCACTACATGTTTCTGGCAAAGGCTCAGCACCTCTGCCAAGTCCAGTGGCCTGTCTCCTGGCATGCTGTGACTGACTAACAGTTCTGTCTCTCTCTCTCTGTGTCGTATTGTCTCTCATGTTATTTTCCCTTTCCATTTATAGAGGGTGGATCAGAACACACTGGGGCTCTGGCCCAACCTGTCTTAAGATGACTTCGAGAATGTTCTTCTACTTGTGAATGCATGAAGGAGGAGCTGACGTGAACAAGCACAGGCCAAGAACCCGTCCACTGAGACAATGGGCCTCTCCCTTTCACTGGGGCTATCCTCAAAAACATCCCAATAGAGCTGTATGTACGTCTGGCTTCATTGTTTAATTGTCTCGTTTACAGTCTAACATAAATATGATTGGCTGTACTGCTAGATGTTCGTTAATCCTAAGCCTTCAATTGAGAGGCTAGTTTGTCTGCCTTGCCAGACATTGTCAACATCTTGTCTCAGACTGAAGTGCAGGTATGGCCCTGTTTCTACCTGGGTGGTTTCGATGATAACAGCGTGTTAAGATATATCGGTGACACAGACCTGCTATCATCAACATAGTCTCTAGCGTCAGTACAACACTTTGTCACGTGAGATAGTATTATTTCACGTGCACACTGCCATTCCAGTCACGATTACCCCACATTTGTCTCACAATTTTTTTCTTTCTACGTTTATATCCAACACTGAGAATTACGATTATTTTCATTTAGTAGAACATAAAATAAGCACATACCTGCATTCCCTGTCAAGACAGAATGACCTCAGTAATATAATTGGTGGCAGAAGACTGACCATGACCTTGCTGCTTCATTTCCTGTGGTTTGTTTTTCTTCCCTGCCGTGAGAGGCTGTGCAGGGGATAAACAGTATATGTTTAGTGTCAAGTGAGTCTAATACTTTCTTCCTATCAAATCTTTCTCAGTGGAATGTACCCCCTGTGAAGCCTTCTATGTCGCGTGGCAACCGTGTCAGTTTGACCATGGAACCCCTGCCTTCCCATGTGTATCTCTCTCCTCCTCCATCTCTCAGAATTTTTGCGGGATAATTAATAATCAAACTTTTAATTCGTTTGCCGCTCTCAGTTAGCATCACAATTTGTTTGACTGTTATATCAAATGGAAAATACAATAGATCAGTCGAGGAAGAACATCATAAGCATAGTAGCAGAAACGAGAGGACACCAGAAGAAACAATTTTTGCCATTGCTTTACTTCACACACACGCACACACACACACACACACACACACACACACACACACACACACACACACACACACATACAAACGCACATACACGCACGCACACACACACACACACACACAGATAGACAGACAGAGAGAGGTTCAGATTAGGACTCTGTGTGTGTGTGTGGGGGGGGGGGTGGTGGTAAGGGAGAAGGGAAGCTGAAGAGAGGGGCATTGCCGGACAGTTTACAGCAGAAACACACAACCTCGTTCTCAGATGGCTATGTGGGACTGGGGAAATAGTAGAGCGTGTTGTGAGGACCGTTAAAAACTTACTTGTCAAAACATATATGGAGACAGTACAGTGCATTAGGTGTGGGTTTGGTTGTACCAAAGAAAATGCATTGGATTTGCACGGGGTGGCGGTGAGGCGGGAGAAAAGCTGCTTTTGGCACACAGCTTCTGTTTATAGCTGTCAACCACGTGCACTGATTTATTCAGAAAATTCATGCCTACACTCAATGCGCATTGAATCGGATGTTGTGGCTACTTAACATGGATAAACATCAGAAAGAAAACACAAAGTGAAGGTTGTTCCATAACCCTTAGGCTGTCAGGGGTTGTTGAAACCTCAACTTTTCTCCCCTCCACCATTATGAGGGTGGCGGCCATCTCCTCTCAGAGTACATCTTTTAAAAACAAAAATTGAGGCACAGGAAGATAAAACAAATACAAAAAGATAAAACAAAATGAGGACAGATAAAACAAAATGACAGATAAAACAAATGTCATGTCTACAGGGTGATACGTGCACATGTTTTTTGTATCGTGTGCATGGAGTGATGCATGCATGAGTTTTTTATGTCGCGTGCGAAAGGGAATTTTGCGTGTGCATGATAGAGTTTTTGAAAACAGCTCACCCAAGCTGGGGACTTGGGTGGAATGGATTTTTACTGTAGACACTTCGCCTAAAACAGTCTGAGAGTAAGAACTGTTCGTTGGAGCTCAACAAGAAGAAGAAGAAGAAGAGGAGGAAGAAAGCGAAAAAGGAGAAGGAAAAGAAAAAGAAAAAGAAACAAAAAGGAGAACAAGAAGAAGGCGAAGAAGAAAAAAGAAAAGAAGTAGAAAAGAAGGCGAAAAGAAGAAGAAGAAGAGAAAGGAGAGCTGGAGCAGAAGAAGAAGAAAGAAAAGAAGTAGAAAACGAGGCAGAAAGAAGAAGAAGAAGAAAGTGAAAAAGAAGTAGAAAAGAAAAAGAAGGCCAAAAACAAATAAGAAAGGAAGAAGTAGAAAAAGGAGAAGAAGAAGGAGAAGAGGAAAGAGAAGAAGAAAGTGAAAAAGAAGGAGAAGAAGAAGAGAAAGAAAGTGAATCAGAAGGAGAAAAAGAAGAAAAAAAAGAAGAATATTAAAAAAGAAGACGAACAAGAAGGATAAGGAGAAGACGAGAAACAAGAAGAATAAGGAGAAGGAGAAGAAGAGAGGAGGAGAAGAAGGAGAAGAAGAAGAAAGCAAAACAGAGGTAGAGAACAAAAAGAAGGCAAAGAAGAAGAGGAAAGAGAAGAAAGAGGAGAAGAAAGCAAAGGAAAAAAGAGAAGGAGAAAGAGAAGAATGAGAAGATGGAGAAAAAGAAGAAGAAGGAGGAGAAGAAAAAGAGAAGAAGAAAGAGGAGCAGAAGAAGAAGAAGGAGAAGAAGAAAGAGGAGGAGAAGAAGAAAGAGGAGGAGAAGAAGAAAGAGGAGGAAACGACGAAGGAGGAGGAGACAAAGAAGGAGGAGGAGGAGACAAAGAAGGAGGAGGAGAGAAAGAAAAGACTTCATATGAAGGCGCGTGGTTGTGAATGTTGTATGTTGTATGTATGATGTGTGCAAGTTGTAGAAATAAATGTATAAAAAAATATCATAACGTAATCTGTTTAGTGCCATTGGTTGAAAGGAGAGTGTGCAATTGCGTGACAGACGAGTGGTTTATATATGTTCTAATTGCGTGAGCATGTGTGCAACTATAAGCATGACAACAAAATACAAAAAACGTTTCACCTGTCTCAACTGTTGGCGTCACCAGGTTCAGTGATGGCCGCTGCACTCTTTGACAGCACCACTCCTCTCCAAATGGCTCTGTCTTGACTTTTGTGGACAATTTCTTGAATGTTAGGCTACTAAAGTTTGTGATGTTCTCGATGTGTGAGATTGGAGGTTTGCTTTTCTTCCTTTTCGCCTCTGTTTTTCCTGAGAAATGGTTGCCATGAGGTCCGTGTTCTTGCTATGTGACACATGGCCAATGTATTTTAGTATTCTCTTGTTGATGTCTGCTAGTAATTTTCCGGTGGTGTCAAGTTCTTCCAGGACACTTTTCATAAGTTCTTCTATCTGTCCATATGACACTTAGTAGTCTCTGACAAAACCACATCTCTGCTCCCTCAATTCTTTTGCAATCAGCTTTTCTGAGAGTTGAGGCGTCGCAGCCATAAATCATGACTGGCCAGATCAAACATTTTAAAGTTTAATTTTGAGGCCATTTGATATGCCTGTCTTTCCAGACATTGTTCAGTTAGACAATTTTTTGTTTTGCTACTCCAATTCTTATTTTGATGTCTTTAGAGCAGGTTCCATCAGTTTTTATAGAACCAAGATATTTAAAAAGTTTAATATTTTCTGAAGGAACCTTATCAATTAAGATGTTATGATTGTTGTCAATGTCTTTGCCTTTAATATGTAGCATTTTTGTTTTATTGGCGTTCAGGTTTAGGCCAGCGTTTTTCGCCCACTGCATTCACCCTGTATAGAATCCTTTTCATGTTGGTAATGTTGTCTACTAATAGCACAGTATCATAACGCAGGTTTCTAAGTTTTTTCCTCCTATCCTTATGCCCATGTCTTCTATATCAGCATCTCCCATGACTTGTTCCATTTAGATGTTAAAAGATATTGCGTTGAATAGGTTGAGATGAATGACTCTATCAAATGCTTTGCTGTAGTCTATGAAGTGACAAAGGTTTCTTCATCAGTGCTTTTTATTTTATCTATGAGTATTTGTAACAAAAATACTATGTCAGTTGTGCCTCTGTTGGATCTGTAGCCTGCCTGGCAGTCAGATAGTCCTTCATCTATCTTGGGCTTCAATCTATTGAGAATAATTACGAGCAAAATCTTACTGGCGAGGCTGATTAGGGCAATGGTTTTGAAGTTGTTGCAATCGTTGACATTGCCACTCTTCTAAAGCATCACAAATTCTCAACGTTTCTAATCTGTTGGCCACTGATGAGTATTCCAGATTTTACAACAAAGAAGGTGCATTGCTTTGGGGCCTTCTTTTCCAGCAGGTTTTAATAATTCGCCTGGAACAGTGTCAATTCCTGGGGATTTTCTTGTTGATAACTGCTTGCTTGCTGCTTCAATTTCACTTAAAAGTGGTTCTGGTTCTGATTTTGGACAATTCGGGTCAGGGCATACGATGTCTTGGGGGCTACTGTTGCTAAAAAGGGATCTCAAAATAGGATGCAATGTCATGATTTTTTAATTTCTCTAGGTCAAACTTAGGGGGCAGTTTGAATTTGGTTTGTTTATAGGCTTTGAGTTTCATTTTTGCTGCGATTAGGTGGTGATCACTATCACAATGAGCTCCTTATCTTGTCTTGGAGCTTAGAACATTAGTTCTCCTTGTCCTGTCTACCATGATATATTCTATCTGATTTCTCATTTGTGATATCTGATTTCTGATTTTAGTTTTCTGATTGTCATTGTCTGTTTTTTTCAAGTTTCCAGGTACATCGTCTGCGATAATGCTGTTTAAAGAGGGTATCAGTGATGTCCATTTCGTTGGCCCGGCAGAAAGATGCCAACAGATCGCCTCTTTCATTGCGTTTTCCCAGCCCATAAGGTCCTATTCCACACTCTCCGTCCTCACTTTCGACCACTTTGGCTTTAATGTCTCCCATTATTAATCAAACTTCTCTTTTCGGTATTTTGACCTTTGCAGTGTGAAGGTCATTATAAAATTGTTCTAATTCTTCTTCTGAGCTGGTGGATGAGGAGGCGTATGCCTGGATGATGTTTAAGGCAACTGGCTTTGTGTTACTTTAGCAGTTATCAGGGGTGTCAGAAGACATAGAACTATGTTGTTTACCTGATTTCGTGCGTCATCCTTTGCAGTTTTTGGCATCAAGTACATCAGGTAGGTTGCCATTGCCTTCCTGAAGTGCAGCAGACATACTGTGCAGGTGTCCTGGTCATTGTTTCCTTGGAAAACCTCTGCCTATGACTGTGAAGTAGAAGCCGTTTGTACAGAAAGGTAACGAAACAAAATGGAGGAAGACAGAATGTAATCCAGTTTACAGGAAAGTCTTATTATCAATCAGAAGTGAAAAAGGATCAGTTAGGCATCAGTTTGAAGATATCGTTATAATTAGTCAAAAGATATTTTTTTTACACCATTCATTACAGCAAAGACACAAACATATACGCATGTCATAAATCCGTTTGGTTCATGAATACTCAGGTCTGTCAACATAAATGTCGTCTGTTCAAGACTGTCAGAATGACAAGTTCACTGACATGTCCATTCAACAGAAGATGCACGAAGAAATATGAATACTAGTCTTTAAAATGAAAAGACCAACAAACAAGAACACATGCAGCACACACACACACACACACAACACACACACACACACACACACACACACACACACACACACACACACACACACACACACACACACACGCACGCACACATACAAACACACACACTCACACTCACACACACACACACATAAACACATATACACACACATACCCACACACACACCTACACACAAACACACACACCCACACACACACACCCACACACACACACACACACACACACACACACAAATCAATTCAAAAAGGATTCGACGCACCCAGACACAATTCCATATGTACTCCACCCAATCTGCCATCTCTTATTTGTCAGACTCCTTGGACCTGCATAAGGCCTATGTCTGAAATAGCAAGACATTGAAATGGAGCAGAATAGGACAAAACCTAGAAACCACTAAGCCAACACCACTAAAATGACTGCTGCGAACTGGCCAGTTTTTACGATGGGGGCTGGAACTGAACTCGAGACATCAGATCTTGAAACCATGGCTCCAATACAAAAAAGTAATTG
>JAPXFY010001236.1:0-5000 GCA_030674185.1 Monoplex corrugatus | reverse complement strand
TGGCTTGGCCGATTCTGCTGGCTATTTTTGATGTGCATCTGCCATCCGGTGAAATGATCGTTCCCAGGTATTTATACTTACCAACCTGTCTCAAGGTTGTGCCGTTTGCTGTTATTTTGCATGAGGGGATTTCATGTTTTTTACTGATCACCATGACTTCAGTCTTCCAGCTGTTTAAGTTGCAACCCTTACCTTTGCTTTCTATTTCTAGTATATTCACAAGGTTTTGTAGGTCCCTTTTCATTTTCTGCAATTAGCACGGTATTATCTGTGTCTCGAATATTGTTTATCAGTTTTCCTCCAACCTTTAATGCAGGGTCTTCCTCTAGGTTTCTCATGATGTTTTCGCTGTAAAGTGAAAACAAATCTGATAACAAAACACAAAATTGTCTGACTCTACTTTTGATGTTTTGGAAATAGCTTATATTGTTTTCTATTCTCATTGCAGCTGTTTGTTCCCAATACGTATTTGTGATCATTCGTAGATCTTTTCCATTAATATTCAGTCTTTCTAGTTCGTTGATCAATTCTTCATGTCTTACCCGATCGAAAGCCTTGGTATAATCAACAAAGCATAAATATAAATCCTTATTCATCTCGATTGACCTCTCTATGATAGTTCTTAGGATGTATATGGCATTAATAGTTCCTTTCCCTTACACAAATCAACACTGTTCTTCTGCTATTTCTCTTTTGATTCTATTCTTTGTCTTCATCATGATTATTCTTGATAGGGTTTTTGTTACATGACTCAAGCTGATTGTGCGATGGAGATTGCATTCTGGCCCCTGCCTTCTTTGGAAGTGCAATGAAAATTGATTTTGACATATCCTTGGGGATTTTTCCAGTATCATAAATTTCATTTAGGACGACTGTTATTTTTTCAATACCAAATTCCTCCAGGGCTTCAATCATCTGTGTAGTAATGTTGTCTGTTTGAGGAGATATATGTAAAAAATAATGAAGTTTACTGATCATCGTCTTAGTAATTCCACAATATTCAAATGCATACGTATATATATATATATATATATATATATATATATATATATATATATATATATATATATATATATATATATACATATACATATATATATAATGTATATATATATATATATATATATACGCAAATACATACCTTCCTACATACCTATCTACCTACCTTCCTACCTACCTACCTACCTACCTACCTACCTACATACATACATACATACATACATACTTACATACATACATACATACATACATAGATACATACATACATACATACATACATACATACATACATACTTACATACATACATACATACATACTTACATACATACATACATACATACATACATACTTACATACATACATACATACATACATACATACATACATACATACATACATACTTACATACATACATACATACATACATACATACTTACATACATACATACATACATACATATATACATACATACATACATACATACTTACATACATACATACATACATACATACATACTTACATACATACATTACATACATACATATACATACATACTTACATACATACATACATACATACATACATACATACATATTACATACATACATACATACATACATACTTAATACATACATACATACATACATACTAATACATACATACATACATACATACATACTTACGTAGGTACTACATATTTTTATATTATCTCTCTATATATGTCTAGATGTGTATATTTAGTGCTTACATATTTCTGTATCTTAAAAAATCGCAGCAGAATCATACATACAAACAGATGCATTAACATAATTAAATGGAAGTCATGCAAATGCATAGTCACATGCGCATGGCGTATTCTAGAGCGGGAAATGTAAACAAACAAGTAAAAAAAATCAAATATGTTTATGTGCAATGATTAAGTTGAGCTGTTATATTGTGTCAGCTAATGCTTTGTACAATGACCATTTTTAATTGAAGAATTACAGGACATGTTCATCAATACTGTGGTGTGTGTGTGTGTGTGTGTGTGTGTGTGTGTGTGTGTGTGTGTGTGTGTGTGTGTGTGTGTGTGTGTGTGTGTATGTGTGTTTGTGTATGTGCATGCGTGCGTGTGTGTGTGTGTGTATGTGTGTGTGTGTGTGTGTGTGTGTGTGTGTGTGTGTGTGTGTGTTGTAGTTTCCATTTTTCAGTATTTCTTGAACGAATAAATGTGTGGGATAAAGCCTACGTATTAACTTTCAGAAATAAAGAATTTGAATGTAATAGGATCTGGCATAATGCTTCGTCGAACTTATAATTTGTCGTATTTTACAGTCTATCCTTTTCTGCAAATGTGACAGAGGTGGTGTTGGCACAGATGTTATCGAACGATGTTCAAATTTTTTTCAATCAATCAATGTCGAGCTTGCTCGGCTATCCATGACACGTTTCTTCCATCCTTCTCTGTCAGACATTGCAGTAGGTAGTTCATCATACTGACAGCCCGTATCATCGATCAGTTGGTCGATGAAGGTCTTCTTTGGACGTCCTGGTCTTTGTTTGCTGTGACTGGGTCTCCACAGTAGAACATCTCCCACCAGTTCTTCTTTGCTACGCCAGCAGTGTCCCGCGAAACGCAGTCTTTGTTAACGTATTGATTTACTGATTGGTGGGATCTTACCATGTGACTCTTTCTTAGTTGGATGTTCTCTCCAGGATTTGTTCAGGGCTGCACGCAGCATTCGTGTGTATGCTCCATCAATCTTCTTCTCCAATGTCGTTGTAAGGGTCCAAGAGATTGAGCCATATGTAAGATCGGACTCTACTGCTGCTCGGAAGAAGTTCCTTTTCAGGTTGTCGCGTAGATTGGATTTCCAGATTTTGTACAGTTGATTTAGAGCGCCCCAGGTATTTCTGAATCTGGTATTGACGTCTTGTTCTGTGGAGTCAAAGTATCTAAAGTCTTGAACTTGTTTGATCGCATCTCCATTGAGACTTCTCATACTTTCTGATGCGTCTTGATTCAGACAGATGAATTCTGTTTTGTTCCCATTGAGGTGGAGCCCGATCTCCATTGCTGTTCTTTCGGTTCTTTCGATATTGTGAAGGAGAGATCTTGCATCCTTTAGGAGGTCGGCGAGAACAGCCAGGTCATCAGCGTATACCGCATCTGTTATTTTTACCGCAAGGTAGCGTTTGCTCTTCTGTTTTGTGAGGGTAAAGCCTAGTTTTTTGTTCTTATCCACTGCTTTCCTCAGCACATAGTCGAGACAGATGATGAAAATGTAGGGGGCAAGCATATCTTCTTGAACGACTCCAGCAGTGATGTTGAAGAAGTCTGTGTCTTCATTGGGGGAGCAAACCATAGAGCGGGTATTCTGATACCGCATCATGATGGCGTCCACTGTTTTCTTGGGTAGACCATATGCTGTTAGAATCTCCTTCATCTTTCCTCGGTGGATCGAATCAAAAGCTTTGGAAAAGTCGATAAATAGGAGAACAGCCGAGAGGTTTTTGGTTTTTATGCCTTCCAATATGCGTCTGATGGTGAGTATTTGTACAGATGTCGATCTGTTTTGGAGAAACCCGTTTTGGTCTTTACTCAGAACTGGATCTATTTCCGGCCTTATCCTATTTGGAGCATTAGGTTGTAGATCTTTGCAGAAATTGCAGTTAATGTGATTCGGCGGTAGTTATTTGTGATTCCGAGGTCAGCTTTTTGGGGAAAGGAAGCAGGCATCCTTTAGTCCATTTGTCTATTGGGTCTTGGTTATAAACTTTGTTTCAGCATTCCAGCAGTATCTGGTGAAATTCCTCTATTTTCCATACTTTCGCTGGTATCTCATCGAGTCCACATGCTTTTCCACACTGAATGTTTTTCACTGCTATCAGTAGTTTGTCCAACGTAAATGGTCCTTTCTTGATATTCAGTTCCTTCGTGAAGACTGGAGTTATTTCTTCTTCAGAGATTTCTGGAGGTTTCCCGAGTAGGTCTTGGAAATGTTGTTTGCCACAGTTTTACTCGCTCTTCTTGGCTAGATGCTTTTAGCTTAACTCTGTTACAGCTTTCTCTACTACTAATTTCGTTCACGGTTTTCCAGGCAACAGCAGACATTTTGTTGCTGACAGCAGTTGTGATCTGGTCGATCTTGCTCTATAGATAGTTCGTTTGCTCAGCTTCATAGATCTCTATGAGAGCAGCACGAGCATTATTGAAGTAGAAGATGTTCTCAGGGGATGGTTGAGATTCTTTTCCATAATCGCTGTATTAGTGTGCATCTGGAAACCATGTGTACATTGTTCTGCTCACTTCTGAAGAATAAACGAATATTTTCATTGTTTACTCCCATGCACATAAACACAACATGCATTGCCAACATACTGCTTATTCATCTAATCTGACACCAGTTGATTATGATTTAACTTTTTTAAAATACACCTCTTCACGTGGAAAGATATTTATGCAGTGAAAAACGGGGAACATATTTCAAGTTAACAAGCACAGTTACTTCCCTTAGTATATCTAGTCCAGCGAGTGGGGAACAAAAAAGGAAAGAAGCAAACAAGTAAGAAAGCTTATAAGAGAGATTTAACTGTCCGACCCATCAGGAAAAAGAAACCTATAAAACACACTCGGTTTGTAACAACAAACAAACGAACGAAACACGCACGCACACATACGCGCACACACACACACACACACACACACACAAACACACACACACACACACACACACACACACGCAAATACAAACACACACACACACACGAATACAAACACACACACACAAATACAAACACACAAATACAAACACACACACACACACACACACACACACACACACACACACACACGCAAATACAAAACACACACACACACGAATACAAACACACACACACAAATACAAACACTCAAATACAAACACACACACACACACACACACACACACACACAGATATATATATATATATGTACATATATAAGACCATTTTTCAAACTTGCTATTGCTTACATGCTGA
>JAPXFY010001235.1:0-38952 GCA_030674185.1 Monoplex corrugatus | reverse complement strand
TCACACACACACACACACACAAGAACAACAACAATCACCCACACACACACACACAAAAACACAAACCAACCAACCGTAGAGCCTTTTTTTTATTTCCACACATACATACAAACACGGTCAGCAATAACCATCACAACACACCCAATCAAAGTAAGCAGCTTTTTAACTGAGAGACAAGTTTAGCCAGGTAGCCATCACATCCTATCATGTTTCCTATGAACAGAGTCCCATCACCAGCAATGAAAACAACAACATCAAAGACCTGAACAAACTCCCAAAGCAATCAACTTGAAAAGAAACCTTCACTTCAGATTGTTACTGTTACTTTGGTTACCATCACTCACAAACATATTGCGATGTCATTTAGTCCTCTTCTCCCACTGGACGAAGCAGCAGGGAAGTTTCAGTCTTTTTCTCCTAATTGTGTATTTGGTGTTTGTTTGTTTGTGATCTTACATTCACGCGTGACAAAGGCCAGTTTGCCAAAAATTTGCACCTGTCTTGTCAGCAGGGAAGTTTTTAGTCCTCTTTTTATTATCCGTTGTTTGGTGTTTGTGACCGTGCATTCGCGCTTGACAAAGGCCGGTTGGCCGAAAATTTGCTCTTGTCTTGTCTTGTTGTGTTGAATACGCGCTTGCGTTTGGTTTTCTTGTTCTTCTGGTTCATATCTTGTCTTGTTGTATTAAATACACGTTCTGATTCTATTTTCGTGTTTTTCTGGTTTCTGTTTGCACTTGTTTTGGATTTCATATTTCTGTTTAGTTTCAGTTTCAGTTTCTCAAGACGACGTCGCCGCGCTCAGAACGAATTCCATAGGCACCAATGTCACAGGTGCTGTGTGTATGGTAATCACGGCACATGCCTCAAGCCTGCACATAAACCCATAAGCTGGCCATGTGTATGGTGATCATGGCACAAGCCTTAAGCCTGCACATAAACCATGAGTGGCCATGTGTATGGTGATCATGGCACAAGCCTTAAGCCTGCACATAAACCCAAAAGCTGGCCATGTGTAGGGTTTGATCATGGCACAAGCCTTAAGCCTGCACATAAACCCATGACCGGGCCCATGTGTAGGGTTTGATCATGGCACAAGCCTTAAGCCTGACATAAACCCATGAGCTGGCCATGTGTATGGTGATCATGGCACAAGCCTTAAGCCTGCACATAAACCCATAAGCTGGCCATGTGTATGGTGATCATGGCAAAAGCCTTAAGCCTGCACATAAACCCCATGACCTGGCCATGTGTATGGTGTTTCATGGCACAACCCTTAACCCTGCACAAAAACCCCATGACCTGGCCAGGTCCAGGCCCTCCCTAGACTATCTTTTACCTAGTCTGTTTTGTTTGGTGCATCGACCATATTTTTTGTTTAACCCTTTCATACCTGCAGCCTGTCCTAAGCTGCAGGGTTAAGTTTTTGCTTTTAGGATGCTGGCGGACAGGGTGGAGGGGACTCAAAAGAGTTAAAGCCAAACCGAATACGCAAAACCCATCATCAGGCCTGTAGCCATCTCAAAACGTACACTGTACCTCACTGTGAAAAAAACAACCACAGGTAGAGATTGTTCTTACTCTTTTAACCCTTTGACTCCCTCACGTCCACCAGCATCCTGCATTGCCAACCATGCAAGCAAAGCTTCCTCTGCTGGTATGGTTGATAAAGCAGGATGCTGGTGGACGGGGGTGCATGAGTTAAAAGGGTTAAAAAAAAAAATCACTCTGGTTAAGAGCGACTCAAAACTCAGTCTAGCAAAGAAAGAGTTAATCAAAAACTCACTTTGGTTTAAAAAGAAAATTTACAGACAATCCATAAACAAATTCATTTGTGGATTCGATGAACAGAGATTCGGGAAATCTTTCTACACTGAAAACAACAACAGCAACAACAAACAAAACAAACAAAAAAAACAAACAACAACAACAACAAAAACATGACAGATAATCACAAATCAAAATCTTTACTCTAAATGAACAGAAAAAAAGCAAATCAGAGACAATTCTGTGCATAGGATTAATGCAAAGTTTAAAGAATCAATAAAATGACTAGAAAAATAATAAAATAAAGAATAAAATTCCCAACAAAAAACAGAAAAAGGCACCCGACAAAAGGGAAAAAAAAAGGAATTAAAAAACAAAAACACTATGTCAAGAGCGCACACGTCTAAATCTGCAGGAAATCTAGCGTGAATGACAAACTCTCGCGTTCTCTTCGCTTGATCCAGAATCCCGACAGAATTCTGGGAAACAAAAAGATAGTTTTAAAACTTCAGAACTTTTGTTTTTGTTATTGTTTTTTAAAACCCAGCCAACTGCCTTGAGCCCTATCAGGGCTTAACTGCTTCAAAACATACAAAACTTCCCAAAAGGAAAAAGAAAAGAAAAGAAAAATTTAAATCGCATATCAATGCATTGTGCACATAATCTAAGGACATGCCCTGGCGTTTACCACTCCCTCCAATTTTTCGCACAGGGAAGTTTTTGTTTTTATCAATTTAAACCCATTTTCATACTATTTTCAGCTTTTTTGGTTTCCCAAAGTAAACAAAAAACAAATGAAAATTAAAGCTCACCCGGGAAAACGCCCTAATGCTGAGATAACAGAACACACCTAAAAAAATACAAAAAGTCATATAACATCGATGTGATGAGATTCGAGATAAAAATGGGCCCCAAACAAAACTGTCAAAACAAGAACATGACATAAGATAAAACTGACCCAAACAAAACTGTCAAAAACAAGACACTGACATAAGATAAAACTGACCCAAACAAAACTTTCAAAAAAAGACACATGACATAAGATAAAAATACCCAAACAAAACTGTCAAAACAAGGGCACATGACATAAGATAAAAAATGACCAAACAAAAATTTAGGCCACCTCCGTCCATCTGAGCCCTTTCTGGCGGCTAATAAGTAAAAAAATAAAATACAGAGAAGGATACTTGCGTTTGTGTGCGATAGAGGCATCTTTTGAAAAAAAATTTACTGGGTAGGTTTCAGCCAAAAAGGGAAAGTGTTTCGTTGTACAGTTTGCAAAGCTGGATATGAAAGGTTTTTCTCGATGAATGGAATTCCCTGAGCCAGAGCCCATCTGGAGGCTCTTCTGACCGATTTTCAGAAAACAGTATTAGGTTTATAGCAGAAATGGGGAGTGATAGTGTGCCCTCTGACTGGGTGGATATGGAAAGTTTTACGATTTTAAAGGAATTATAGGGGTGGAGCCCCATGCAGGCATCTTTTGAGAATTTCCATAAAATGGGTTAGGTTTTGGAAAAAAATAGAGCAATTGTGTGCATCTGCGTTAGTTGGATATTATATTGTACTAGTAAATGAAATTTATGTGGGGTGGAGCCCCATTTTGAGGCATCTTTTGACCAAATTTCAGAAAAACCCATGGGTCATTTTTAGGCAAATGGTAATGTGTGCACTCTGTATTGCGGATATTAAGTGTATGCTAAATGGAAAATGTTTGGGTTTGGAGCACATCTAAAGCATCTTTTGACTAAATTTCAGCAAACATGGGTCATTTTTTTAGGCCAAAATAGTGTAATTGTGTGCCACTTGTATTAGTGGGGGATATTAAAAGGGTGTACTAGCTAATGGAAATACATGGGGTGGAGCCCCTTACAGGCATTTTTGGGACGATATCTCAGAAAACACTGGGTCGTTTTAGGCAAAAAATAGTGAAATTGGGGTGCCATCTGTATTAGTTGGAATTATAGTGTACTAATAAAGGGGACACTGGCAAAGATACTGGGGATGGGTTCCCATAAACTATAATAATAAATCATTTATTAAAAAAATGGCATGAAACAAAAGAACGTCAAGGTGCTCCCTTTACAACCTGGCGATGCCCGCACCAAAAAGGTCAGGTCTCTGGTTCAACCACCCCCCAAACCGGGCAAACCGCCTTTTGAGGCCCATTGTTTGGAAATCCTGAACAAAAAACATACACCATTTACATTTTCAGGGCTTAAAAGGGGGGAAGGGAAAAAAAACCACTGAAACTAGCCCGACCGGAAATTTTTTCCCAAGAAAAATCAGGGGCCATAACTTGCAGCGTTGCTTTTGAACGCTTGCAAGTGATACGGAATTCTTGCTCCTTTCGGGATTTTTTGTTGTTTTTTTGTTTTTTTTTTTTTGACAAACCGAATCGCAGAATTCCTACAGAGCGGAATTTTAAGCCGGGCTTCGTTTAGGAGGGGGAGGGGGGAGGGGGTCTCTCTTTTCTTCCCGCTTTAATGCCACAAAAAGTGGCACAGTCTTTATAACGATGTGATGATGGGGTTTGGTTTTTATGTGGGATGATAATCGAAGTTTTTGGGGTTCCATCTAGACTGAGACTATAAAGGGCTGTACTCTAACGTTAAATATATTACCTGGTGTAAACCGGGAAAACGGAGACACAAACATGTCGTGCTGGTCAGAAAATTGGCAAACCCCCTTAAAAAAAAAAAAAAATTAAAGTAAAACATAAGCATTCGTGCAATAATCAAAGGGAAAATGCCCTGGGCCGACCACTCGTCCAATCTATCACACATGGATTTAAAAAAGACATACTGAATACAAATTTAACATACTTTTAAAGGACAGCAAAACTTATGGAAAAAAAACCAGGAAAAATTTTCCTAAATTGTTCGCTATCTCATTTTCTGAGCCAAAAAATGCACAAAATTTCCCATGTACCCCAAATTTTCAGCCTAAGAGAAAGTACGCAGATTATCAATAAAACATAGGGGAATGGCCAGGGAAGGGGAGGAATTTATTTCAGAAACTTTCAGAAAGCAAAGGAACAAGACAGAAAACAAAGGGCAGTGACGAAAAGAAAGGGAAATTTCTAGCACGAATTTTTCCGAAGGTGGGGATATATTTATACTGAAAGAGCCCCGCATCCCCAGGGGGGGAGGGGGGGGATAACAATATGAAGTCATGAGGCAAAGTGGACTGACCAAGGGCAATCATAAAAGCAAATGGCAAAATGACACAACAATCAAAAAGGCAAACTGGCAAATGGGCCAAGACAATCATAGAGGCAAATGGCAATGAAACGACAATCTAAGACAAAGTGGCAATGACCAACGTCGTCCACAGTGATACCCATGTTGTACCCCTTTTGGCGGGTGTACTTGTTTTCATCAGAAAACGGGGGGCTGGAAGTCTCGAAGAGTTTGCTTGTTGGCCAAGTTGCTCCCTTTGTTTTTTCCAGGGCCTCGATACTCGGAGGGTGGGAGAAATAGGGGGTTTTGTTATATGGGCATGCACGGTGAGCTACTCACCACGGCAACACACACAACAAAAACACACGCACGCAGTCTCAAAGTCAATACATTTGTCTCTCACACACACACACCCTACCACAAAACAACCCCCCCCCCCTAGTGTGTTCTAAAAAAAGCAAATACCTTTTCTACAACCACACACACACACACACACACCACACACCACACACACCCAAAACCCCCCCCCCCACAGGTGTCTCTAACAAAAAACCATAATATTCATACACACACAAAACACCATTTGACAAATATATAGTTTCCAAACATCTGGGATTCTTCTCTTCTCTTTTTCTTCTTCTCTCACACAACACAACAAACACACAAACCCCACTACACACACACACACCACACAACACGCAATCGCACACGCACATTCATTGGTATTTTTTGTTGATGTATGTCTGTGCCATTTTGTGTTTTTTCAAATGTTCAATTTAACTTGGATGTGCATGTGTTGCATAACTTGTGTGAAAATTGTTCGACGTGTGTATGTCTTAAATGCGTTTTTTAGCTTTTATATTGCCTTATAACCTTACACAAATCTAGCATTTGTGCCTATGCGATTGTTTGTATACATAATATACATAATGTGTGTGTGTTTACATTTCATATATATATATATATATTATTTTTATATATTTTATATTTTATATATATATATATAAAATTATATATGGGAAGTATTAATTCAAATCCCCTTTAATAAACTATTTAATTCTTACAAGTGCATAGCTCAACGACGCAATGAACATACTACTGAAAAAATTTTTTCAATGGTCAAAATGGTGAAAAATGTCCCCCACATTTCAAGGGATTTTCATTTTCAACGAAATTTTTCGGAAAAACACCTTGCAGTAAGACATGCTCGAGGGGGAGGGAGGGAGGGGGGGGGGAGGGGCAGGCAGTAGGATGTCCGTGCAAGGATGTGAGCGTGATGTGATCAAAAAAACAAAAAAAATTCTGTTCTCTAAATCGAACAATCACCACTAATTTCCCCACGGATGTTGGCCCGGGTAAATGCCCCAGGTGCTGGAAAAAAGAGGGCGAGTGGAGAAAAATTTACGGAGGATGGAGATGTAAAACCCGCCTTAGCTACGCAACACGGGGTGGTCACTTTCAGTCAAGTTCTGTAAACAGGCATGGGGGGCGTTGGGGTTTTAAACCCTTTGATCCTCACCTATCCGCCAGCTGCAAAAACTTTAACCCTTTCTCTTCACTATCCAAGCTGCAAAAACTTAACCCGTTCATCCTACCCTATCCATTAAACCCCTTCACTACCTAAACTATCACCGCTGCAAAAAATTAAAACCCTTTCAACCTCCCCCCTATCCACAGCGGAAAAAAATTTAAACCCCTTTCACACCTCACCTATCCCCCAGATGCAAAAACTAATCCTTTGATCCCTACCCTATCCTTTACAGTGCAAAAACTTATTCCTTTCATCCTATCTATCTCCCCAGCTGCAAAAATTTAAAACCCTTTCACTCCTCACCCTATCCACGACTACTCCCTCACCTACCCCACCAATCATTCACTCATCCCCTATTCCAGTTCTGCGGAAGAGGTGGAACGGTGGGAGTGAGTAAAAAGGGTTTTTTGGTTTTTGCTTTGTTTTTAAAGGGATGACAATGTGGGATTTGGTGGATAGGTGGGGAGTCAAAGGGTTAAGGGGCTTTGGGTTTGGTTGTAGGTTTTTTTGGGTTTTTTGTTTTGTTTTGTTTGTTTAATCTTTGACGCGGGCTACTTGATGAAGTAACGTTGAGTCTCACTGAGGTGGGCAAATTCAGCCCTTTTAAATAGACGGTCTAGGTTATAACTCCTCTACTTTGTTATGCTATGATTTAGTAGTTGGCATTTTTTTTCCCTGTGGAGGGAACTTCGCTGAACGCTTCAGTTCGTTTTCCCGGTTTCTTTGTCTACAATCGATGGATAAGTTCATTTTAAAAACCTGGTTCTCGTGATTCACTGTGGAGTTAGGCCAGCAGGAGGCTCAGCTGTGCCAAGTGCTGTCTAATAGAGTTAAGGGTACGCACTTTCATTTCCTTTTCGTCTCTTTATTTCTTTTTTTCTTTTTTTTTGTCCCATTTCTAGTCGTCTTAATGGCCACAGGCTGGCACATTTTTTTCATGTGATGATGCGTTTTTCTTACATTTACTTTGATAGATGATCCATTTCGGATCGTTTCCTTCTGTCATTGTTAAATTTTTGTTATTGTTTTTATTATTGTTGTTTAAAGCCAGCAACACACAGAGCCTATCAAAGCTATAACCGCTTAAATTACAAATTCAACAGGAAAAAAAAAAAATTTAAATACCATATCAAGCATTCGCGCACGGGGGTTTTAAGGACATGCCCCTGGCAATGATCATTCCCTCCAATTTACTGCAAAGGGATTAAAAAAACACACCTGATCAAATTTAAACATAACCTAGCACACCAATACATATATAAAAACGGGCAAATTACCTAAAATCGCTCCAAATATCTCACCTCCCTAGAGCCAAAATGCATTAACGCATGTACCAGTATCAAACCTAAGGAAAGTACATAACTTTATCAAAACACACAGGGAATGGGGGCCCAAAAAAGACAGAAAATGAGAGGAAGAAATGACAGACGAAAGGAAAAGGGCCGAACAAAGGGGACTTTCAAAAAAAGGAAAATTTTTGCACGAATTTCCCCGAAGGTGGGGATCTATTTATCAGAAAAGGGGTCCCAGCATCTTACAGGGGAGTACACTATTTTGTCAGCTACCCTTTAAATTTTTTAGCTCCCAAAATAAAACGGAACCCCAAAATTCAGACTGACCTTCTTGTGGACGTAAACATTTGGGACTTTGGTGCCATCTTGTAGGGAAAAAACTTTGCACAATTCAAAAAATTTCTTGCATCAAAATCACCTTTACCTGATCTCCGGGGCACCTGTATAAGGGCACACATTCGAAAAAAACACGATAAAGTTTGTCACATCTCGATTTAAAAAATAGGATCCAAAACAAGTGCGTACAGCCCGCGGCCCCAAGGGAAACGAACCAGAAGAACAAGAAAACCAATCAAGCGGTTTTTTAACAAAACAAAAAAACAAGACAAGAAAACAGACATATTTTAATCATAATTTTAAAGTTCCATCTCATGGTGTGGGGGTGGTGGGGGTGTGGTGTGGTGTGGGGTGGTGTGGTGTGGTGTGGTGTCCTTTAGTATGGGGGTGGTGTGGTGGGCGTTTGGGGGTTTGGGGTGGCAGTGTGGCGTAGCGTAGTTTTGTGTGGGATAGTGTAGTGTTAACATGTTAAGTGGGTCGCATGGCGTAGTGTGGTGTGGCGTAGTATAGCATAGTGTGTATATGTTAAATAGTTAGCGTAGTGTAGCATAGTGCATTATGCAAAATGCAGTGCGGGGTAGCGCGGGATTTCGAAGTGTGAACGACATGTTGAAAAATTTGCGGTGGTATAAGAAGGTGGTTGTATAAGACAGGTGGGGTTATATGTAATAAACAGGTGTTGAATAATGGCAGGTGTTGTATGACAGGTGTGAATAATGGCAGGTGTTTTTTATGACAGGTTTTTAAATGAAGGTGTTGTCTCATGATGGGGGGGGGGGGGGCTGAATGACATGTTTTTAAGTATGCAGGTGTTGTTAATAAACAGTGTTGTTTACTGAAGGTGTTGTATGACAGGGTGTATAATGGGGGTTGTTTAAATGACGGTTTGTATAATGAAGGTGTTGTAGTAGGATTATGACAGGCATTGTATGCCCATTTTGCTGAATGACAGGTGTTGTTGACAGGTGTTAAAAGGGACAGTGTTGTATGATGACAATTTGTTGTATGACGGTGTTGTATAAATGGAAAGGTTTTCCCATGCAGGTGCTGCATATGAGTGTTGTAAATGACAGGTGTTGCTAGCGCAGGTGTAAATCTGACAGGTTTGAGGAAAAACCACTCCCCTTTTGGTTCAAAAGGTAAGGTGGTTCAGGGTCAGGCGTGGGATGATGCCAGGGTAAGAAAGAGGTGAACGTGGGAAGCCCCTGTGGAACAGGACAAAAAAAAAAGAAAAATCATTCAACTCCTTCACTGCTGTGGCTGTTGTATTATTGTTATGGGGTTTTAAACCCCTTAAGCGCCAAAATTTTAAATACAGTGGTACCCCCAAGTCAAATGCATTCCAAGTCAATGCATTCCAAGTCAAATTTTCCAAATCGTTGAAAATTTGGGGCAACATTTCACCTCCCATGTCAAATCTCACCCCCATTCTCGAATGTCTGGCAACAAAGCCGGGGACTGGGTGGGGGTGCCCCCCCCAGTCCTGCTCACTTCCCAGTGCCGTCCCCCCCTATCTCTGTTGTTGCGGCATTTTTTTGCATTTTTTCTTCCAAATTAGCCTATTATGGTTTCCCAAGAACGTCCCAAAGTATTAGTATTGTCTATTTTGCTTTATTTAAGTCTTTTTAAAGTCTATTCTGCTTGCCATTGTACTTTATTGCAGTTATCGGCCAAAAAGGCCCCAACAAAAAACCCATATAAATGTAAAATAGTTATGGGGATTTTGGGGCCTGGAACGAATTAATGCTTGTTACAAAATTTTTTAAATGGGAAAAATTCCCTCCAAACTAGAATATTCTCAAGTCGAATGGCACAAGGAAACCAATTAGATTGCTTGGGGGCACCACTAAAAAGGGGGAAATCGACTTTGAAAAGGGGAATTTTAAACATTTTGACCTTAAATTAAAAAAATCTATCTCTTCATCAAGCCCCGAAAAACCCCAAAACTATTCAATTTTTTTTTTTGTTCAGTATTTCTTCACAATAAAACCCCGAGCAGCAGTACTTTCGATTTTACGTTCGCCAATGCTAGTAAGGTCACTCTGACTCTTATCTGGGTCAAGTCCGCTGGGACATCAACATCGAAATAAACGCTTTTGCATGTGTCAGATTATCGTTTGCTTTCACTTTCATCGAGTGAATCAACAGACTCCAAATCAGTTCACCTCATCATAGTAATGATTTCTGCAACTTCCTTGCTACACATGCGTTGTTTTTCGTGCCTGAGTGATGCTCAGCGTTGAAGTGAATTTTTTCCCCCATTGTTTACAGTTTAGCGAATAG
This sequence comes from Monoplex corrugatus, assembly GCA_030674185.1. Lineage (NCBI taxonomy): Eukaryota > Metazoa > Mollusca > Gastropoda > Littorinimorpha > Ranellidae > Monoplex > Monoplex corrugatus. The sequence continues at coordinate 28,564 of JAPXFY010001235.1, read as the reverse complement.
TAATCAGCTGTAGGGGTCACCGTTTCAAAACGCACCGGTTGGGGAAAAAACCATGAAAACGTCATGTGAAAGTAAAATTTTCACATATCAATAGAGGGAATCCTGAAATTTCCACTAATACTTCAGACACACTGAAAGTATTGGGGTTTTAGCTAAATTAGGGAAAGGTTGTCAACCGAATATTATTTTAAGGCACTTGGAGGTGTATGTTTTTCCAACCGAACATTCCGTCCGAATTAGGTGTGTTTCTTCCACAAATATTCCGTCAGAAGCAAATGAACAGATTTAAAAATCAGCCAATTGCTCAGAGCCATATGAGGGCAATAACTATCTCAAAAGGGACTCAATACCTCATCGGAAAAAAAATTAAAAAGAAAACTAGGGAGACATATAACATCAAGTAATGATCTAAGGATACAAAAATTAGCGCTGACATTCCGTCAGTTTATCACCAAGAGGGTTTGAAACACAAAAATGAATACAAATACTAAACATGGATACACTAAAACATATATTAAAAAATGCCTAATTAACTTAAAACTGCTTCTGCCATAACATTTTCCCAACAGCCAAAAATGTGATTAAAAATCTGTAAACCCCCCTTATCAATCCCCAGAGAAAGTATGCAAAATTTCTATTTAACAATACAGATGAATGGACCAGTAAGCAGAAAAATGGGCAGGAAAAAAATCACAGAATGCAAGGAACAAGGTAGAAAAAAAGAAAGTGACAGAAAAGGGAAATTTCTAGCACAGAATTTTCCAGAAGTGGAGACCCCTACTTATACTGAAAGATTTCCCAGGGTTTTACACACACACAAACACACCACAACACACACCACACACCCCCAAAACACACACAAAAACACCCCACAAAACAAACACCCGGGGCCCCAATACTTCAGGGGTTTTTTGTAGCGACCGACCAGCCTTATGGTGCCCAGGTCTAAGGGGGCCTGGTATTCCACACACACACACACACGCACACGCACACGCAACGCACACGCCACAACACACACACACACACAACACACACACACACACGCACAATACCTCAGGGTCCTTGTAGCGACCAGACCAGCCATTAATGGTGGGCCCCGGTCAAAGGGGGGCCTGGTTTCCCACACACAACCCACACGCACACGCACATGCACACGCACACGCACACACCACACACAACACACACACACACACCACAAACGGCACCAATACCTCAGTGTCTTTTAGGGGACCAGACCAGCCGTTATGGTTTGCCCAGGTCTAAGGGGGCCTGGTATTCCACACACACACCACACACACACACACACACACACACACACACACACACACCACACCCCACACACACACACACACACACACAGCACAATACCTCAGTGTCCTTTTTAGCGACCAGACCAGCCTTTTTAATGGTGCCAGGTCAAAGGGGGCCTGATTATTTCCACACACACACACACACACACACACACTAACACACACACACACACAACACAACAAACACACCCCTCACACACACACACCACACACTGACCCCACAATCCCTCATTTGTCCTTGTAGCGCCGGGACCACCCGTTAATGGTGCTCAGGTCTAAGGGGGCCTGGTATTCCACACCACACACAACACACACACACACCACACACACACACCACACACACACACACAACACACACACCACACACACTACAAACAGCACAATTACCTCAGTGTCCTTTTTAGCGACCAGACCAGCCTTTGATGGTGCCCGGGTTTAAAGGGGGGCCTGGTATTCACACACACACTCAAACAAAACACACCACACACACCCACACACACACACACCAAAACACACACACACACAACACACAAAAAAGCACCAAAAACCTTTCAGTTCCTTGTAGCGACCAGAACCAGACTTTAAAATGGTGCCCGGTCAAAGGGGGGGCTGATATTCCACACCCACACACACACATACACACACACACCACACACACACACACACACACCACACACACACACACCACAACAACACACACACACACCCACACACAAACAAACAGCACAAAACCTCAGTGTCCTTGTAGCGCCCAGCCAGCTGTTAATGGGCCCAGGTCAAAGGGGGCCCTGGTATTCCAAACACCACGCACGCACGCACGCACGCACGAAACGATGCACGCACACACAAACACACCACACCACCACACACACACATAAACAGCAAAATTTTACCTCGTGCCCTTTTGTAAGCGACCAGAGAAGCGTTAAGGGTTTGCCGGGTTTTAAAGGGGGCCTGGTATTCCCTGGCTCCCGTCTCCAGGTGGGTATACGTTTGTTATTCTGTAACACAACGTCCCCGCACATACCTCTTCATCATCATTATCTTTAAGTGCCCTGCGCGTGGCATTGGTGATCATGCCCCTCCATATGCATCTATCCTTGTTGCCGCAAGCACATCTTCCACTCTCTCTGTCCTCAGCCACCTGCAAGGGCCGTCCAATATTTTTTCCCCGGGTTCTAAAAGGTGCTTCTTTATCTCCGCATTCCTGCCGTGACCGGTGCTCTAATTCCCCTTTTTTTTATTAAATGGCTTTAAACGTCGTCCGTCTTTTCCTAATCTTCCTTATTAATGATCTTGTGTCAGCTCCATCAAGGGTGTCTTGTTTGTTTTTATTGCTGTCCCTGGAAACTTCAAATTTCTTCTTTATAAAAAAAAAAATATCTCAGCTGCCCCCAAAAACTTGTTCTGGCTTTGCGTGTTGACCCTCCACGCCTCACAACCGTATAACAGTATTGGTTTATATAACATTCAAGAATCTCTTCCTGATGCTAATTGATAGGCATTTGTTGGTAAGGTTTCTTTTTTAAACTTATTGAATCCTGTTTTGGCTTGGTCGATTCTGCTGGCTACTTCTGATGTGCATCTGCCGTTTTGGTGAGATGATCAATACCCGATACTTAAACTTATCAAACTGTTTCCCCACATTATACCGTCATCATAAGGCTTTACAAAAAAGTAGGAAGCTGTGGGGTGGCGGGTCAGTGCATTTAGGTTTTCCCAACTGGTTGGGGGGGGGGGTTCGAATCCCCATCAGTTCCCTCCAAAAAATCATTGTGGGATTAAGGCCCGTGCATGATCACCATTTACGTGGCACCTGGTATGTTAGTGCTTACGGAATTCATTCCGAAACACAGAGAATCTCTTTGGAAACGGGAAATTTTAAATGTGAGATTTTTTTTTAAATCAACCAGCTCCTCCCCTGTTCAGCATGCTATGGGCTCATTGGAAAAAACTGGAACCACACAGTTGAGTCTCTCTGTTCATGGATTCATCACTGACGGTACTGCACAAATCAGACCAACACCACAGTTGTCTGCATTCTCAGGCCTGGAGGGCACCGGATATATTATGACAGACAGCATAGAGTACAGCACTGTCAGCAGTCTCAATCCCAGATGGGAAATCTACTAGCATCATGATTTTATCCTCATTGTCCTCATCACCCCAGGGATGGTAAAGAATGTGTCTGTTTTTCTGGTCATTAAGGGGGGAATAGAAAAAAAGGGACCAAAAAAAAAAGAAGAAAGAAAAAGAAAAGTTTTTAAAAAAAAGGTGAGCAAAAATGGAAATCTCTTAGATGTGATGATCCTAAATTTAAGGGGAAAAGTTTCAGGCAAACTTCTCTTCAGAAACATGTATGCAAGTATATTTGACCGGACACAATCTGTAGCACGGGAAAGCAACGGGAAATATTACTTGGCCTAATCCTTCGACCCCCGCACCCATCCACAAAAATGAAAAACCTTTTTAACCATTTTGCTCCTTGCCCTATAAAACCAACTGCAAACTTAACCCTAAACCCCCTACCTATCACCAACTGCAAAATCTTTATCCTTTGACTCCATAAACCCTATCCACCAACTGAAAAAAACTTAACCTTGATTCCTCCCCCTATCCACCAACTGCAAAAACTTCCCTTGACCCTCACCCTATCCACCAGCTACAAATCTTTACCCGGACCCCCTCCCTATCCCCCAGCGCAAAATCTTTACCCTTTGACTCCCTCACCTACCCAACCAGCTGCAAAACCTTTACCCTTTGACTCCCTCACCCTATCACCAGCGCGGAAAGTTGGTGGACAGGCGGGAGGGCCATAAAAGGGGTTTAAAAATTTTTGCTTCATAGCATGACTGACAATGCAGGATGCTGATATACGGGGGGTGGGGGATGTCAAACGGTTTTGGCAGCAGACTCAAGCAGTTTTTGCATGATTGACGGGCATCCATATGTCTGCCTGCCTATCCAGTTTTGGGGAAAAAACAGATCAAGGAAAGATTTGGTTTGTCAACCACAAGCCATCCACTTTCTTTTATTTTTTTTTATTTTTTTTTTATTTTTTTTTTTTTTACTGTGCTTACCTTATGAGAGAAAATTTTTCTAAAAACTTTGCCAGGGAAAACCACACACATATGCACATACACACACAGAGGCATAAACACATACATTTAAACACACACACACTTTAAATACATAAAACCATAACATACACACACACACACAATCGCACGCACATGCCACAGGGCAACATACACTTAAATATAACCAATTAAACACACACAAAACACACACACGCACATAAAAAAAAACACACAAAATATGCACACCACACACTACCCCACACACACACACACACACACACACACACACACCACCACCACCACCCCGCCATACAACCCCTTTTTTGTTTTGTTTTTTTTTTGGGGTTGTTTTTTTTTTTGGTCTAAAATCATTTCAGTGAACGACAATAAAGCAATGACCACCACTACCCCTCCATACATACAAAAAAAAAAACCCCACACACACACACATAATAAAAATCACCCACACACACAAACCACCCCACTCCACAAAACACAAAAACACACACACACACCCCCCCCCAACACACAAAACACACACACACACACACTCTCTCTCTCTCTCTCCACAACACACACCACACTCACCACTCTCTCTCTCTCCCACACACCCACACAACACACTCTCTCTCTCTCACCCCACACCACACACCACCACACAACACTCTCTTTTTCTCTCTCTCTCTCCCCACACACCCAACACACACACACAAACAACTCCCACCCTCCCCTCTCTCTTACCCACACACACACACACACAACCCCACCAAACACACCACACACAAAACCCAACACACACACAACCACACAACAAAAACCCAACACACACACAACCCAAAACAACCACACACACAACACACACACACACACACACCCCACACCCAACACACCACAACACAACACACACCACACACAAAACCTACAAAAACCAGCTTACTTAACACCCGGGGAGATATCCAATCACCAGCTTGTTCTGTTGACCCTGTTGACGAGGCTGCCCAATCTCACGCCCCCCTCATCCTCGTCCACCAGCGGGTTTCCGTTCTCCTGCTCACACACACAAACCCGCACACTGACCCGTTGCTGTGGTTTTAGTGGTTAGTGCAAAAGAACTACTAAACTTTTAAGGTTTTTGGGCTCAAAATTCCCATCAGTCCCTTCTAAAAACCCAGCAGGGTTTTTCAGCTCCAAGCGGCTCCTACCCCAAAGTTGAACATGCTATGGGCTCATTGGGAAGACTGGGACCCTGCATTTAGGCTCATCCCCTTCAAGGATGCATCAATGAGGGTGTTCTAAAACTTTTGACCAACAACCACGTTTTTCTGATCTCTCAGTTCGTTGGTGCCCGGATATATTATAATTGTAGGTAGAGTACAGCCCCCGTCCGCCAGTCCAATCCTAGATGGAACTCCATAGCATCATGATTACATCTTTATCGTCATCATCATCACTGCATTGTTTAAAAACCGTGCCGCTTTCTGTGGCATGGGGATGGGGGGAAAAAAGGAGGGTGATCCTTAAAAAAAAAACCCTAAACCCTTTGAGGTCCATGTCTATTCAAATCAAATTTAAAATCACTTTATCCCTCCCCAGTGTGTCATTTGGATACTACAATGCATGCATTGTGGGCAGAGCATGGCGTGTGAAAAATGTGTGTCTAAAAATGTGTGCAAGTCTTTGGTTGCGCCCTTTAGGAAAAGTTTTGTCTAAAAAACGTGCATAAGTCTAACAGCATGTACGTGTGAAAAAGAGTATCTCAAAGGTGTTTGCAACCTATGTCTGCTTTTAAAATGTAAGAATTGTGTGTATATATGTAATTCTGGTCTGATTTTAAGAAATGTCTTGTGGTGGGGGATTGCAAAGGGGGACAGTGGATGGGGGAGTTGCCATGTCACGTGTGAGGATGTGTATGGGTGTGTCATCATCAACATCAAGTGCCCTTGCCACATGGCGTTGGCGATCATGGCCTCCATATGCATTTATCCCTTGTTGCTGCAAGCACATCTCCACCCTCTCTGTCTTCACCAATTCTGCAAGTCCGTCCAATATTTTTTCCTGGGTTTACCTGGCACTCTCTTTCCCTCCAGCTTTTGTTGTGACCAGGTGCTCAATTCCCTTTCCTCATAAAATGGCCTATAAATGTTGCCCGTTTTTTCCTAATCTTCCTTATGAATGATCTTGTGTCTGCCTCCATCAAGACTGTTCGTTTGTTTTCTTTGCTGTCCACGGTACTCTCAACATTCTTCTTCGAAACCACATCTCGGCTGCCTCAATCTTGTTTGGCTTTGCATGTTGACTGTCCATGCCTCACAACCGTAAAAACATTATCGGTTCTACCTAACATTCAAGAACTCTCTTTCTGATGTTAACTGTTAGGCATCTGTTGTAAGATGTTTTTCATCTTCTTGATATAGTGAGATAGATGTGAGTGTGAACAGAGTGGGGCATGCTGTCACTAAACAAAATTCCCATTCCCTGAACTTGGCAATGAAGCATCTTGTGTGCATATGTGTTTGTGCATTTGTTCCCTGTGTAAGCATATAAAACCCTGTATATGCGCGTGCGTATCTCTGTGTGTGTCTCTGTGTGCGTGTGCGTGTGTATGTGTGAGTGCGGGTGTGTTTTGTGTGTGTGTGTGTGTGTGTGTGTGTGTGTGTGTGTGTGTGTGTGTGTGTGTGTGTGTGTGTGTGTGTGTGTGTGTGTGTGTGTGTGTGTGTGTGTGTGTGTGTGTGCGCGTGTGCGTATGTGCATGTGTTTTGTGTTTTGTGTGCATGTGTGTGTCCTTTGTGTGTGCATATGTGTGCGTGCATGTGCGTGTGTGTGTTTTGTGTGTGTGCATGTATGTCTGTCTTTGTGTGTGCATATGTGTGTGTCTGTGTGTGTGTGCGCACGCGCGTGTACGCGCATGTGTGTGTTGTACATGTTCACGAACCACAGATGTCAACTCACAGGTTCGGGTTTTGGGCGAAGTTGATGTTGATCAGTTTGTAGCTTTGGGAGCGTCTTTGTTGTTTTGAAGGTGAACACCGTGCCAACATTGGTGATGTACTGCCACAGAGAAAAACACATATCCCTTGATAATACACATACACATCAAAAACATAAATATGGAGAAAAAAAAAAAAGATACAAACAGACAAGACATGGAGAGGAATGAAAAACAAAAGAGTTGAAAAGGGGGGGGGGGGGGGGTTGCATTTTTTCCCTATATGACCTGCTTGTTTATATTTGAGTGTTTGTGTAATATGTAATTGATGGTGACAATGTTTATATTTAAGTGTTTATCTTATATATAATTGATAGTGGGCTAAATTCATGTACATAGACCCTTTGTTTTAACCCTTCGACTCCTGCACCCTATCTACAGACTGCAAAAGCTTAAACCCCCTGACACCCTCACCCCATTCAGCAGCTTCCCGCAAGAACTAGTGGATAGGGGGGGGGAATCAAAGGGTTAAGTTTTTGCTTTGCTAACATTGCTATTAATGCAGGATGCTGGTGGACAGGGTGCGGGAGTGAAAGGGTTAAAGATGTAGACGTTCTGCATGTATTTTAACTTTAAGTCTGATACAAATGATCTTGCTTTGCTAGTATGTTTATCGTTACATTTTGCTGAAAACAAATACAAATAAATTTAAAACAAAACAAACAAACAAACAAACGAACAAACACCACCAACAACAACTAAATTCTGAAACTGTATAAATTAAATGGGCTTTATATCGTTTAAAAAACATATAACTGACTAGTAGATATGACGTATGTATACGAGTTTTGCTCAATCCATTGCAATTTATAATTTTTGTTCAGTTTTCTCAATGATATCGTAATAATGTTCAGCAAACATTGTCTATGTCAAAAACGAATTAAAAATAAGTTTGAAAAAAAAAAAAAAAAAAAAGAAAAAGGGGGAAATGGGAGGAGACAAAGGAGACAAAGGAGACAAAGGAGAAAAGACTAAAACAGGAGAATATGGAAACAACAAAGGTGAAAACAGAGGACAGGATGGACATGGTGGAGAAGAAAGGGGAAGTGGAAGAGGAGAAGGAGAATGCAGGAGAATCACCGGTACTCAAATCTGCCAAAAAAACTGCGCTTGTCTGTCCGTGGTCTTGTCCATGTCATGTCTAGTGTTACCAAATACGCAGTCTGGTCATTCTTGTTTTTGGTTCCTGTTTGCTTGAACGCTGGTGGCACTGTTGATTCCAGGATTTTCAAAAAGAGGATCAGCCCCCCCCCCCCCCCCTTCCAGTCAGAAAAAAGGGGGCCTGACAAAACCAGTGGGAGTCAGCGGCGGCAGGGCAAAAAAAACAGTATTCACTTCATTTTCGCGGTTCGGCACTCAAATTCTGACAATGGCGGCTGTGTCATTTCCGTTCAATAAGTCTGTGTAATAAATGCTGATTGGGGTTTTAAAGCGACCAATCGTAAAGCTTCGCACTCAGTTCACCCCTCCACTTGCTAAAAATAACCACAGTGTGCTTGGAGTGGAGTGGGACCTATGAATCAGTCAGGCCTAGCCTGCGTGTGTTGCCTGCGGGGGCCGATTCGGCCGAAAGCTAGATGTGTAGGCCTTACGGTAGTGTTGGCGGAGCAACCATGCGGGCTTTCCTTGATAAATGCGGGTGCTGCCCGCACGAGGCTTGATTTTTTGCGGGCAAAAGAAAAAAATCGTGTGAATCCCACAGCCTAGAATCAACACTGCTGGTGGTCATTCTGATCAAGATTTCTGATCACTTTAATGACTGCTTTCTAGTTATATTACATTGTTTCAGTATTACAGCAGTTTGGTTGCTTGCTTGGTTGGTTGTTAGCTGGTTGGTTTGATTTTCTTGTTAATACACTGTATTAGATCATTTTTGTATGACGTTCTGTTTTATGTCCATTCTTCTTAGAGTATCTTTTTTTTATCCTGTTAAGACTTGTGGACTTCGTCTTGTCTTTTGTGTAGAACTGGCAAGGCGGTTGGCCAAATATGTGGCTTGTCATTTCATGTCACATCTTGTCACGTCTTGTCATGTCTTGTCCTGTCTCGTCTTGTCATGTCTTGCCAGGTCACGTCTTGTCTTTTCTCGTCTTGTCTTGCCCCGTCTCGCCCTGCCCCATCCTGTCCTGTCCCGTTTTGCTTGTCTTGTTATATCAAATACGCGTTCTGATTCCTTTTTGTGTATTTCTAGTTCCTGTTTGCTTGAAGCTGGCAGTCAATTTGACTGCCTTCAACAGTGCAAGTCACAAGACTTTGTTAAATTACTCAGTAAAAGCAAAATCATAAAAATCATCTAGGTGCAAAAAGGATCTGAAAGCTTCCATGGTCTTTGGACTAGAAGCATGGATACTGATACAATCCAAAAAGTTGTTTGTTTTTTTAAAGAATACCTCACCCCACCCACCCCACTCCATCCCCCATTTTGGCAGTTTTCCTAAAACGGATAACCTACTACGCAAATATCAATCAATCAATCATGCATACCTCATATTCTGCGTCAAAGTTATCAACCAACTTCACGTAGATAGTTTTCCTGAAACAGAAAAAAAAAATCAATAAATAATCAAGACAGTCAAAACGCACCAACAGTCTATCTTTTCTCCATAACTTTAAGATGCCACCTGTATAACTGTGATTAGAAAACAAATAAATGTTATTAAACCTTTGACTCCCTGCCCCCTATCCACCAATTGCAAAAGCTTAACTCTTTGACTCCCTCACGCTATCCATCAACTTCATGCAGGAAGCTGGTGAATAGGGTGAGAGAATCAAAGGGTTAAGTTTTTCCCTTTGCTAAATGGCCGACAGTTATAGGATGCTGATGGACGGGGTGCGGGAGTCAAAGGGTTAAACACTGGAACTTGCATCAACAAATCCCTGTTTTACAAGAACCTAATGGTAGATCAGGTGAAAAAAAAATAGGCAGCCCCTTTTAAACCATAGAAGGTTCTGCACGTGTAGAAATTAAGGTCCCCTCCTGTTTTGGAACCACAAGAGCTATCTAGTTTGTTTTCAGGTAGTTAGGGGTTCCTCTTACCTGTCATGCTGTCTTTTCCTCACCTGTATTTCTTCCTAATTCGCTCTGTAGCTCCCCACAGACGGAGTATGACTGCCTTTGAGGCGGGAATAAAGAACAGTCATACAAGCAAAAATCCACTGTGTCTGCTTGGTTGTGGGTTTGTATGAATATATATGCTTAGATAGGGCATGCTTGCAGGAGCTGTAGCTACAAAGAAAAAGAAGAAAAAGAAGAAGAGGAAGAAGAAAAAGAAGGAGAAAATGAAGAAGAAAATGAAGAAGAAAATTAAGAAAAAGAAAAAAAAAAAAGATGAAGAAGAAGAAGAAAAGAAGGAAGAAGAAGAGGAGGATGAAGAAGAGAAGAGAAGAAGAGGAAGAAAAGATGAAGAGGAAGAAGAAGAATCTGAAAAAGAAGAATCTGAAGAAGAAGAACAAGAAAAGGAAAAGAAAGAAGAAAAAAAAGAGGAGGAGGAGAAGAAGGAAAAAAAGAACAAAAGAACATGAAAAAGAAGAAATAGAAGAAGAAGAAGAAGAAAAGGAAGAAGAAGAGGAGGAGGAGCAAGAAGATTTTGAAGAAGAACAGGAAGAGGAACAGAAAGAGGAAGAAGAAGAAAGGAAGAAGAAAAAAAAGAAAGGGGAAGAAAAAGAAGAAGAAGAAGAAAGGAAGACGAAGAAGAATAGCTGTATCTTGAGTTTGTAAAGCAAATCAATGTGCTGTGTTCTGTTCTGTTCACACAAAAGACAAACACACAGACAATACGCAAAAAACAAAAAAGTGACTGACCCGTGATTTTTCTCCATCCAGAGCTTTCAAGTCGACATAGAACAATCTGTTCACGGGGTCACACCTTCACGAGGGGTCAGAATGAGGTAATGGCCACACTCCGACGTTTCTGCTCCTCTGGAAAAAATGAATGTACAAACAACCCTGATGACTTCTTCTGGAATGACACCTATAAATGTTGTTTTCATTTTTTTTCTTAAACGTCCATTCACATAATGAGCTTTTAAGACAAAATAACATGTCCATGTATGCATGTGACAGTGAGTACAGAATACACTGTGAATGTATCTGGTGTCTGTGTGTGTAAGGGAGAGAGGGGGGGGGAGGAGTGTTGTGCACTTTTTTATTTTTCATGAAAGACCATGATCAGTGTGAAACATGGCTGTCACAACACGGGGCACAAATCTGAGATACTTTAGTTGGCCCACTTCTTGCCGGCTATTAATAGCGCACCCCTTCCCTTCCACTCCCCACACCCTTTTCGCCCGTCCCTTTATCACTAGTGCGAGAGCACAAAGACGCGCTACACTCACGGGCTCTGGTCGACACTGCCTGGCTAAAAATAGCACACGTAGGCGACGCTGGCTCGCACGTAGGCGATGCCGGCTCGCAACTAAAGGGTGGCAGAATGGCTGGGAAAATACAGCCGTGACAATAATGACAGTTCTGTGAGATACGTTTGTGCTTTATCAACATGATGGAATACTTGTTTAATAATTTGATAATAGACCCCCTGTGGACCTTAAAATGTTCATTTCGTTAACTTACATGTCGTTCTCCTACATGCAGTGGCAAGAACCTCTGGGCAAAAAGCCCAACAGCAAAAGGTCTTCAGAGAACCTGCACCATGTGAACCTTCCACTGTCTGGCTCTCCCCAACAAGTATATGAAGTCAACTGAACTTTTTCTGTTTACTGGCAACCCCCTCTTTTCATCATTATCATTACTGTTTGAAGCGTGACCAACAGTGCACAACCGTATCAGGGCTATAACCACCTCAAACAGTACACCATACCTCACTACAGGAGAAAAACAACTGAAAAAAAAGAAAATTAAGTAAACACATCAGTGCATCTGTGCACATAATCTAAAGATATGCCCTAGTGTTGACTGCTCCATCCAATTTATCACCAGAGGCGTTAAACAAAAATATATGCCCCTAGTGTTGACTGCTCCATCCAATTTATCACCAGAGGGGTTAAACAAAAATATATGCCCCTAGTGTTGACTGCTCCATCCAATTTATCACCAGAGGGGTTAAACAAAAATATATGCCCCTAGTGTTGACTGCTCTCATCCAATTTATCCCCAGAGGGGTTAAACAAAATATATGCCCCTAGTGTTGACTGCTCCATCCAATTTATCACTAGAGGGGTTAAACAAAAATATATGCCCCTAGTTTTGGGACTGCTCCATCCAATTTATCACCAGAGGGGTTAAACAAAAATATATGCCCTAGTGTTGACTGCTCCATCCAATTTATCACCAGAGGGGTTAAACAAAAATATATGCCCCTAGTGTTGACTGCTCCATCCAATTTATCACCAGAGGGGTTAAACAAAAATATATGCCCCTAGTGTTGACTGCTCCATCCAATTTATCACCAGAGGGGTTAAACAAAAATATATGCCCCTAGTGTTGACTGCTCCATCCAATTTATCACCAGAGGGGTTTAAACAAAAATATATGCCCCTAGTGTTGACTGCTCCATCCAATTTATCATCAGAGGGGTTAAACAAAAATATATGCCCCTAGTGTTGACTGCTCCATCCAATTTATCACCAGAGGGGTTAAACAAAAATATATGCCCCTAGTGTTGACTGCTCCATCCAATTTATCACCAGAGGGGTTAAACAAAAATATATGCCCTAGTGTTGACTGCTCCATCCAATTTATCACCAGAGGGGTTAAACAAAAATATATGCCCCTAGTGTTGACTGCTCCATCCAATTTATCATCAGAGGGGTTAAACAAAAAGATATGCCCCTAGTGTTGACTGCTCCAACCAATTTATCACCAGAGGGGTTAAACAAAAATATATGCCCCTAGTGTTGACTGCTCCATCCAATTTATCATCAGAGGGGTTAAACAAAAATATATGCCCTAGTGTTGACTGCTCCATCCAATTTATCACCAGAGGGGTTAAACAAAAATATATGCCCCTAGTGTTGACTGCTCCATCCAATTTATCACCAGAGGGGTTAAACAAAAATATATGCCCCTAATGTTGACTGCTCCATCCAATTTATCACCAGAGGGGTTAAACAAAAAGATATGCCCCTAGTGTTGACTGCTCCAACCAATTTATCACCAGAGGGGTTAAACAAAAATATATGCCCCTAGTGTTGACTGCTCCAACCAATTTATCATCAGAGGGGTTAAACAAAAAAGATATGCCCCTAGTGTTGACTGCTCCAACCAATTTATCACCACAGGGGTTAAACAAAAATATATGAACACAACTAGGGACACTAAAACAACATCAAAACTGGCTTAACTTACCTAAAATTGCTTCTGCACATCACATTTCCAAGAGCCAAAAATGCAGTTAATACGTGTACCCAATTACCATCCTAATAAAAAGTATATATGTGACTGGTTCTTGCGAACGGGGTCACAAGTCGCAACGTGTGAACTGAGATATGGGCCTGAAAAGGTGGTGAGGGTCGATCTGGGTGATTTGAGATTTTTGTTCCTACACATTGTCTGACCATTAATCTATCAATTATGGCAAAGATTAAAGTAAAATTTGGGCTGAAAGAGTGTTAAAATAACATTTTAAAGTGATAACCCATCGAGAATGTGCAGATTTTTTCCGTGAAAATGCGTGTGTTTGAGCTTTAATTTAGGCCATGAAACCGTACAGGGCCTCAGCATATCGCATACCGTTAAAATCAGCTCGCGAAATAGCTAGTATGTAGTGCAGAACCACTTTATCTATCACTTCACTAAGTTTGATGAAGATAGAATACTGGTTGCTAAGGAAAAAGCAGAGAATTTTGTTGTCCTTCTTTAACTCCACTTTTCTCAAAATGGCCGTCCCATTACCCACTCCCTTTAAATTACTGTAAACTCGCTCAATTTTCCAGTTAGACAGTTGAATTATACATCATTGGACAGAGCATTTTTTCTGCTTTCGGTGATATAAAATATCTCTATACCCCCCAAAATTAAGTTGTGACCCCATTCGTGAGAACAGGTCACATATGGCTTTACAGAACACAAACAGGTAAATGGACAGCAAGGGAAAAAAAATATAGGAAGAGATGACAAAAAGCAAAGGAGCAAGGCAGAAACAAAGAATGAAAGAAAAGAGGGAAATGTCTTGTTGCACAGAACTTCCAGAAGATGGGAATACTATTTATGCTGAAAGAGCTTCTGGCATCCCCAAGGGGTAAGCGTACTGCAACAAGTAAATAACCGACACTTGTGATGCTCTCTTGACAGCTCCGAACAAAACACTCTTAACCCTTTTCCTACCAAGAAAATAGGTCACTTTACTAACTACTGACCAAGTAATGTTAGGAGAGAGAAAAGCCAGAGGGGGTATTGTCAGAAAACAAGGTATATCTTTCTTGTTTTTCAACATATCTCCACCAGAAAGGAAATGACAAGAGTATACTCCCTTTCACAGAAAAGACTTCACGTCAGCAATGCGGTCATTTTCTATTTATATACTGAAACTTCGGTTCAGGGCATGAAATCCTCGTGACGCGGTCCACAGAGAGAGAAAGCTGAGTCACGAGGATCTCGTGACGCGGTACGGAATGTGTTAATCTTTTGACTTCCACACCCTATCTACCAATTGCAAAGCGGAAAGGATGAGGAACTAAAAGGTTAAGTTTTTGCTTTGCTAGCATAGTTGACAATGCAGGATGCTGGTGGACAGGGTGTAGGAGTCAAAGGGTTAAGGAAATGACATTCGAGCCATTTCGCCCATAAGGTTGACGAGAACAATCTGAACCAGTGCTGTCAAACCTGTCAGTGTGGAACAGACAGTGCTACACGATCCTTCTGAATTGGATGCGAGATGTAGGTCACTGCCAATTTCCCCGTTTTGCTTATCAAAAATCGAAAGCGAAAGGAAAGAAAGCACACAACTGCCTTCTCCTGATAATGTTTGTTATGTTGTTGTTGTTGTTGTTTTAAAGTTTGCTTTGGCTGTTCCAAAGAATATCATTAACTTCATACAACTCTATCAAATACTTCGCTCCAAGTCGGCGAGTTTCACAGCTTTTCTATGAGACATCATTTGCAAAATGGATGTTGGCTCAATGCCGAGTGTTGATTGGCAGGAGGATGCCAGTCATCCATTTGGAACAGATCACGATGTATTCTGAGCGGCCGGGTTGAATCTGATGTCTGGCTTCTTTGAGATGTATGTTTACTGACAGATGACCTGTTTTGGGTCCTTCTTCTTCTTGTTGTTGTTGTTGTTGTTGTTGTTGTTGTTGTTGTTGTTGTTGTTGTTGTTGTTTAAAGCCCAGCCAACTGCGTAGAGCCATATCAGGGCTATAACCGCCTCAAAACATACAAAACTTCAACAGGGGGAAAAAAAAAGAAAGAAAATTAAGTACACATATCAATACTTTCGCGCACATAATCTAAGGACATGCCCCTGGCACAGACCACTTCATCCAATTTATCGCACAGAGGATTTCAGAAACACACCTGAATACAAATACAAGCATACCTATGGACACCAAAACATATCTAAAAACAGGCATAAATTACCTAAAACTGTTTCGCATATCTCACCTCCTGGAGCCAAAAATGCACTTAATACATGTACCTAATCATCAATCCTAAGGGAAAGTATGTAAAACTTTATCGAACACATACAGATGAATGGACCAGCAAGGCAGAAAATGATATGAATAAATGACAGAAAGGAAGGAATAAGGAAGAAACAAAGAGCGTGACAGAAAAGAGGAAATTTCTAGCACAAAAGGTGGGATACTGTTTATTCTGAAAGAGCCCGCGGCATCCCACGGGGGCGTTTTGGGTCGGTTTCACCCTGCTCTTTCGAAACATACCGTCAAAACTGTTCTTGTGTCAGGACCTTTACGCAGTATGCTGCACAGTCTCCACTGTCTGTCTGCCACTTCAACAGCAGCTTTGATTTCTGCATCTCACTATCCTCCCCCATTGGGTTGCCGGGGGGCTTCTTTCAGTATAAATAGTATCCCCACCCTCAGGAAATTCTGTGCTAGAAATTTTCTCTTTTCTGTCACTCTCTTTGTTTCTGCCTTGTTGCCTTGCTTTCTGTCATTTCTACTTATTTTCTGCCTTGATGGTCCATTCACCTGTATTTTTTCAATAAAGTCTTACGTACTTTTTCTTCGGATTGATAATTGGGTACATGTATTAAGTGCATTTTTGGCTCTGGGGAGGTGAGATATGCAGAAGCAATTTTACGTAATTTATGCCTGTTTCCTTATGTATGCTTATGTTTGTGAGCGATAAATCAGATGGAATGGTCCTACGCCGGGGGAATGTCCTTAGATTTATGTGCGCGAATGCATTGATATGTGTACTTAATTTTCTTTTTTTTTAACGATGTTGCTCGGATTGTCAGATTTTTCC
Organism: Monoplex corrugatus; assembly: GCA_030674185.1. NCBI lineage: Eukaryota > Metazoa > Mollusca > Gastropoda > Littorinimorpha > Ranellidae > Monoplex > Monoplex corrugatus. The sequence continues at coordinate 11,800 of JAPXFY010001235.1, read as the reverse complement.
TGTTGAAGTTTGTGTTTTAAAGCAGTTATAGCCCTGATATGGCTCTGCGCAGTTGGCTGGGCTTTAAACAACAATAAAAGAAAGAAAGAATCTCACTATCCCTTTCTTCCACCCTCCCACCCTCATAATCTCCCCATCCCCCCCTCCCCCCCCCCCCCCTTCAGTGCCCACACCCCTTTCCTAATTAAATTATGGATTGGCAACAGCTGCGGTGTGTGAACACACTCACATGTCGTATAAAATAAACGTTATTGTTATCTTTGCCAGTTTTGTGGCGTATTCACACACTCATGTGTCGTACAAAATAAATATTATTATCATCTCTGCCGGTTATCATCATTAAGATAGCTAATATTTCTGCTCATAATGCTGTCATTGGCATTTTCACACAGTGATGTACACAGACCGTTTTTATTACTAACGTAAAAACTGTCGTCAAGCCCACAGCTATAAACAAAAACATTGGCTGTACCGCAATGAAAACAATTCTCTGCGGAATGTGGATTAGCATTATCATTATTTCTGTTTAACCCCTTCGCTGCCAAAGTGTAAATAAAAGGTGAATCGCCTGTGCCACGGAGTTTTAAACGTCTCGACTTAAAATATAAAAAAATTCATATCTCTTCATCCAGCCCAGAAAACCTCACAACACTATAAATTTTCTTGTTCAGTATACTTTACAACACACCAGGAGCAGCAGTACTCTCGTTTTTACAATCGCCAGTGCTAGTAATGTCCACTTTGACTCGTATTTGGGTCAAGTCCGACTTCGGACATCAACACCGAAATATCGCCTGCACGCGCTAAATTACCGTCATTTTCACTCTTATTGACAGACTGCAAATCAGAATCAGCTCCACAAGTAATGATTTCTGCAACTTCTTTTGCTGCAGAAGTTGTTTTTTCGGGTCCGACCGACGCTCGGTGTCGAAGCGAGTCCGTCCGCCATTGTTTACACTCGCTGAATAGTAATCAGCTGTAGGGGGTCACATTTTCAACCGCACGGGCAGAAAAGGCCGTAAAACGTCACACATACACAACTAGCATCGACGTATAGAGAGAATACTGAAGTTTCCATCGATATCTCATACGTCACTGAAAGCGGTTTCTGGCTAAAAATAGGAAAAGTCGCCGACCGAATATTCGGTCGTTGGCACTGAAGGCATACGTTTCTTCCGACCGAATATTCGGTCGAAAGCACTGAACGGGTTAAAGCCCAGCTGACTGTGCAGAACCATATCAGGGCTGTAATCATCTCAAAACATACACAATATTTCAATGGGGAAAACAATGGAAAAGAAAATTAGATACACGCTTTCTTGTACATTGCGCCAGGTGTTGACCACTCCAACCAATTTATCACCAGGGGGGTTTAACAGAAACAAACCTGAATACAAATTTTAACATAAATAAAAACAACATTGTAGGCAGTCACACATCTCATTTCTTAGAGCAAAAAATGCATTTAATATATGTACCCATTTATCAATCCTAAAAGAAAGTACGCAAGGTTTTAAAGAAAACATACAGTTGAATGAACCAGCAAGGCAGAAAATGATAGGAAGAAATGACAGAAAGCAAAGGAGCAAGGCAGAAACAAAGAGAGTGACAGAAAAGAGGAAATTTCTAGCACAGAATGTCCAGAAGGTGGGGATGCTGTTTATATTGAAAGAGCCCCCAGAATCCTCGCGGGGGTAAAATCTAGGTAGGTTCTCATCAAAAATAGAGCCATCATGTTCCACTCTGCATGACCTGGATACAGTAGAGTGTATGGCGCTAAACGTAATCAATGTTTACCACTGCGATCACAAATTCACTGACAATTGGTTTATTACCAACAGATTCTCTCCCTCCCCTCCCTTCACCCCATGTGACACCATTCCATCCTAAACATAACTGACAATGCTGAACAGTATTCATGGGCTGACTTTGACCTAACTGATTCATTCTGCATTTTGTCAGATACCATCAGATTTGATCTTGGTTGACCTTAATGACATGGTGACTGTGTGTGTGTGTCTGTACATCATGTGTGTGTGAATGGGGAATGGGGGGGGGAGGGCTTCAGCACCCTGCTTTCACCATCAGTCCTCTGCTGTAAACAATCCTGTGATACTGAAAAATGGCTGTGTCGAACAATTTGTGTCCATATGTTTCAAAAAAAGAAAAAAAAAAAAAAAAAAAAAAAACCACTGACCTTGTATCACAATTATGTGACCGACTTGAGAACATACTGCAGTGTGACATGTTTTGTTGACAGAAGTGTCGTACTGCTGTTGTTGTAATTGTTTAATCCTTTCGCTACCAAAGTGTACATAAAAGGTGAATCGCCTGTGCTACGGGGTTTTAAAAGTCTTGACTTAAAATTTAAAAAAATTATGTTTCTTCAACCAGTCCAGAAAACCCCACAACACTATATATTTTCTTGTTCAGTATACTTTACGACACACCAGGAGCAGCAGTACTTTCGTTTTTACAATCGCCAGTTCTAGTAATGTCACTACAACTCTTATCTAGGTCAAGTCCGACTTCGGACATCAACACCGAAATAACGCCTGCATGCGCCAAATTATTGTCATTTTCACTCGTATCGACAGACTGCAAATCAGAATCAGCTCCACAAGTAATGATTTCTGCAACTTCTTTTGTTGCATAAGTTGTTTTTCAGGTCCTATCGACGCTCGGTGTTGAAGCAAGTTCGTCCACCATTGTTTACACTCGCTGAATAGTAACGGGGTCATATTTTCAACCACATGGGCAGAAAAGATCGTAAAAACGTCACACATACATAATTAGCATCTATTCATAGTGGGAATACTGAAGTTTCCGTTGATATCTCATACGTCAGTGAAATAATTGGGGTTTCCTGGCTAAAAATAGGAAAAGTCGTTGACCGAATATTCGGTCGGTGGCACTGGAGGCATACGTTTCTTCCGACTGAATATTCGGTCGGAAGCAGTGAACAGATTAAAGCCCAGCCAACTGCACAGAGCCATATCAGGGCTATAACCATCTCAAATGTAAACCATACCTAACAGAACAACAAAACAAAAACAAACAAAACACCTGGACTAGAAAATCAAGTTCACACATATCAATGCATTCGCGCACATAATCCAAAAACACCACCCTGGCATTGACCCCTTCATCAAATTTATCACTAGGGAATTTTTTTTTTTCAAATCACCTGAATACAAATGTAAACACAAGTCTCACCTGTCTCACCTGTCGGCGTCACCGGGAACAGTGTTGGCCGCTGCACATGATGTCCTCACAAGTTGCCTCCAGCACTCTCGATCTTGGCTAAGTCTGACCACCTCCTGGAGTTTCTTGCCACTGATGTTTGTGATGTTTCTAGCAAGTGATGCAGGTGGCCGTCCTCTGTTTCTCTTTCCTTCCACTTTACCTTGGAGGACAGTGGACATCAAGTCTGTTCTCTCATTACGGATTGCGTGTCCAACATATTTCAGTTTCCTCCGTTGTATGAGTACTAGAAGCTTGCGTGTAGTACCCAACAACCCAAACACAAGTAAGTACACTAAAACATACATTTAAATTAAAAACAGGCCTAAATTACCTAAAGCTGCCAATGCATATCTCACCTCCCTAGAGCCAGAAATGCACTTAATACATGTACCCAATTATCAGTCCTAAGGGAAAGTATGTAAAACTTTATTGAGCACATACAGGTGAACAGACCAGCAAGGCAGAAAATGACAGGAAGAAATGACAGACAGCAAAGGAGGAAGAAAGAAACAGAGTGACAGAAAAGAGGAAACTTCCGGCACAGAATTTCCAGAAGGTGGGGGATACTATTTATACTGAAAGAGCCCCCGGCATCCCATGGAGGAAACAAGTACTATATAAACTCCATCCCCCCTCTAACCCACTACTATGAAAGGGCTGACACAGCCTATAACACAAAGACCTATTCACTCGTTCTTTCTTTGTGGTTTACAATATTTCATTGTTTGGTTTCTTCATGTTTACATCCTTACTGATGTACGTACACCAAGAGCATCGTTCAATCACTAAAGTGGCACCTGGTCAATGGGTAACACACCAGACTTTCAATAAGCAGGGCTAGGTTCAAACCCGCCTGAGTACCTGTCTGGTGTGTGTGTGTGGGGGGGGGGATGTGTCCCATCTCCTACATCAACCTGCATGCAGACTTCTTAGTGCTTAATCCCCTTCTGTGTGTATACTCAAGCACAGCATCAAATACCCATGTTAACCCTTTGACTCCCACACCCTGTCCACCAGCATCTCTGTATTGTCAAAAAACTTAAATCCTTTGACTCCCTCCCCCTGTCCACCAGCATCTCTGTATTATCAACCATGCTAGCAAAGCAAAAACTCAAACACGGTGCACAAATCCAAGACACTTTAGTTGGCTCTGCCCTGCCGGCTATTAACAGCGTGCATCTTTCCCATTCCCTTCCACTCCCCACACACTTTTAACCTGTCCCGCTGCTTGAGCACAAAGACGTGCTACAAAGATAAGACTTTGGTCAACCCTGCCTGGCTAAAAATAGCACTCACAGGCGATGCTGGCTCACAATTAAAGGGTGTCAGAATGGCTGGGAAAATGCAGCCGTGCAAACCCTTTCACTCCCTCACTCTATCCATCAGCTTCCTTGGATGGCCCTTGATTTGAGAAGTGTGTGCCATCTGAATGCACTGCTTTAACTCTTTGACTCCTGCACCCTATCTACCAACTGCAAAAAGTGTAACCCTTTGACTCCCTCACCCTATCCACAAGCTTCCAGCAGGAAGCTGGTGGGTAGAGCGAGGGAGTCAAAAGGTTAAGTTTTTGCAGTTGGTGCATAGTGTGCAGAAGTCAAGGGTTAAAAATCTTGTAGATCATGTCAATGTTAGGTGACTTATGGAAACATGAAAACAGCCAGCTTTGATGCCCACTGAAGACGAAGAATGCAGAGTGCGCACAAGATACTGCCTGCACAAAGTGGGCAAAAACAACGCAATACTTGCATCTGAGAAAAATCATTGGAACGCTTAACAAAAACATACCAAAACAAAGAAAGAAGTGGCACTGTGCTAAGATTTCTTTATCATCATCATTATTTCCATTCCTTAGAAACACACACACGCACGCACACAACACACACACACACACACACACACACACAACACACGCACACGCACACACGCACACGCACACACACGCACACACACACACACACACAAACAAACACAAACACACACGCGCACACACACACACGCACAAACACACAACACACACACACGCAAACACAAACACAATACACACACACAAACTAGCGCACGCGCATACACACACGCATACACACACACACACACACAACACACACACACACACACACACACACACACACACACACACTCACATCATCCATCTGGGATGCTCAGGCATTTCAACAACCAGGACGTCTTCCTCTTGCGGTGATCCCAGACGATGGTAGTATAGTTTGTGATGGAGGTTGGTGGTCGTCTCCGTTCCGTCCACTTTCCCCTCAGTCTCGGGGTACCTCTGTCCACACACAAAACAATAAACTTACTCACATTCATCTTTCAGCAGGAAACAAACACTACCAGCAAAATAAAACTAAATCCATACAAGACTATAAATTTAACATATTTGTAACGGCATCAACACCTCATTCAAAGGACCTACATGTATGCATGAAATGTCATTAATACCAAAGGATAAAGTATAAGAGGATACGTTTACGGTTAAACGAACGCCTGTGTGTGCGTGCGTGTGTGTGTGATTTGTGCGTGTGTTTGATTTGCGTGTGTGTGATTTGTGTGTGTGTGTGTTTGATTTGTTGTGTGTGTGGTTGCGTGCGTGTGTGTGTCTGTGTGTGTCTGTGTGTGTGTCTATGTCTGTGTCTGTCTGTGTCTGTCTGTGTCTCTGTGTGTTTGTATGTGTCTGTGTGTGTCTTTGTGTGGATCTGTGTGTGTGTGTGTGTCTGCGTGTGTGTGTCTGTGTCTGTGTCTGTGTGTCTGTGTCTGTGTGTCTGTGTGTGTGTCTGTATGTATAATGTATGTATGTGTGTGTGTGTGTGTGTGTGTGTGTGTGTGTGTGTGTGTGTGTGTGTGTGTGTGTGTGTGTGTGTGTGTGTGTGTGTGCGTTTGTCTGTGTCTGTGTGTCTGTGTGTGTGTCTCTGTGTGTGTCTTTTGCGAGACGTGTGTGTCTGTCTGTGTGATGTGTCTGTGAGGTGTGTGTGTGTATGAGTGTGTGTATGAGTGTGTGTGTGTGTGTGCACCTGTGTGTGATGTGTGTGCATGCCTGTGCCTGTGCATGTGTGTGTGTGTGTGTGTGTGTGTGTTGGATGATTGCATGCATGTTTGCACATATGCATACATACGTTTGTAAGGTAGATTTTAAAATATATTTCATCTATAATTATCACACAGTAACACCTTTAAAGTTGCCCTACAATTGTAACTTAAATACAGAAAAAAGCCACTTCAGCCTGAACAGACAGAAAAAAATGACAGCATCTGACATGACTCACATTGTAAAAGATTCCCTTGTTGTTATGCATCCAGGCCATGCTGGTGAACTTGACGTACTTGAGTTCATCATCCAAGTCCTTTGAGACTGGGTGGGCGGTCTTGAACTGAACAGGACACAAAATCAGTTTATTACAGGGTGTCCACAATCTCCAATAACCAATTTCCAGGGCTTACAGAATATTTAACCGTACAGAATGTTTAACCCTTCGACTCCCGCACCCTGTCCACCAACATCCCGTATTGTCAAGCATGCTAACAAAGCAAAAACTTAACCTTTGATTTCCTCACCCTATCCACCAGCTTCCTACAAGAAAACGGTGGATAGGGTGAAGAAATCAAAGGGTTCAGTTTTTGCAGTTGGTGGATAGGGTGTGGGAGTCAAATGGTTAACACACTTTTCTGATGTTCTGGGTATATATATACACAGGAAGAGGATCTTGGCACCAGAAGGTTGGCACATACGCTGATCCTATCATCATCATCATCATCAGGTGCCCTGCCGCATAGCGTTGGCGACATGGACTTCCATCCATCTCTATCTCTCGTTGCCCCTAGCATCTCCCCCATCCTTCTCATCCCCAGCCACTCTGCAAGTCCGTCCAGCATTCTCTCCCTGGGTCTACCTGGCGCTCTATTTCCCTCCAGCTTTCCCGTTGTGACCAGGTGCTCCAAATCCCCCTTCCTCATAAAATGGCCTATAAATGTTCTTGTCTTTTCCTAATCTTCCTTATGAGTGATGTACTTGTGTCTGCCTCCATCACGACTGTCTCGTTTGTTTTCTTTGCTGTCCATGGAACTCTCAACATTCTTCTTAGAAACCACATCTCGGCTGCCTCAATCCTGCTCTGGCTTTGCTTGCTGACTGTCCACACCTCGCATCCGTACAACAGTATTGGTTCTATATAACATTCAAGGACTCTCTGATGTTAATAGATAGGCATTTGTTGGTAAGAATACTTGTCATCTTCTTGAATGCTGTTTTGGCTTGGCCGATTCTGCCAGCTATTTCCGTGTGCATCTGCCGTCTGATGAAATGACCGTTCCCAGGTATTTGAACTTATTAACCTGTGTCAAGGTTGTGCCATTTGCTGTTATTTTGCATGAGGGGATTTCATGTTTTTTACTGATCACCATGACTTCAGTCTTCCTGCTGTTTAGTTCCAACCCCTTACCTTTGCTTTCTATTTCTAGTATATTCACAAGGTTTAATTAAGAATTAAAAAATCTCCACCCTTCCCTCTCTTACCCCTATTCCAGGCAGGATTGAATACATACCATCTGACGGTTATTGCTGTTATTGTTATTTCTGTTTAAAGACTAGCCGACTGCGTAAAGCCCATATCAGGGCTATAACCATTTCAAAACATATACAACACTTCAACAGGAACAAAAAAGGAAAAGAGAATTAAGTGCACATATTGATGAATTGGCACACATACTCCAAAGAGATGCCTCTGGCACTGACCACTCCGTCCACTTTAAAAAACAAACCTAAACACAAATTTAATTGTAACTAAGGACACCAAAACTTATATAAACAACAAGCCTAAATTACCTAAAATTGTTTCCACAAAAACACAAATTTAATTATAACTAAGGACACCAAAACTTATATAAACAACAAGCCTAAATTACCTAAAATTGTTTCCACAAAAACACAAATTTAATTATAACTAAGGACACCAAAACTTATATAAACAACAAGCCTAAATTACATAAAATTGTTTCCACATAAACACAAATTTAATTATAACTAAGGACACCAAAACTTATATAAACAACAAGCCTAAATTACCTAAAATTGTTTCCACATAAACACAAATTTAATTATAACTAAGGACACCAAAACTTATATAAACAACAAGCCTAAATTACCTAAAATTGTTTCTACATAAACACAAATTTAATTATAACTAAGGACACCAAAACTTACATAAACAACAAGCCTAAATTACCTAAAATTGTTTCTACAAAAACACAAATTTAATTATAACTAAGGACACCAAAACTTACATAAACAACAAGCCTAAATTACCTAAAATTGTTTCTACAAAAACACAAATTTAATTATAAATAAGGACACCAAAGCTTACATAAACAACAAGCCTAAATTACCTAAAATTGTTTCCACATATCTCATTTCCCTGAAGCCAATAACGCACATAGTACATGTACCCAACTGTCAATCCTAAGAGAAAGTACACAAGACTTTATTGAACACATACAGGTGAATGGACCAGTAAGGCAGAAAATGACAGGAAGAACTAACAAGAAAGCAAAGGAACAAGGCAGAAACAAAGAGAGGGACAAGAAAAGAGGAAATTTCTACCACAGAATTTACAGGAGGTGGGGATACTGTTTATACTGAAAGAGCGCCTGATTCCCCATGGGAGGGGGGGAGGGAGGACCTTCTGATTGTAAGTTCGACATCATAACCCCTTGGATACAATGTCCCATCAAAAGTTCTGGTGATGTGAAAGACTGGGGAGATGTGTAATTCCTGTACTGCAAAACCTTACTACAGAATATAAAGAATTTATAAAACAATTATAAATATACAATTATTATTACCCTCGCAAAATATGTCAGACATAATAAAGAGAACTGTTATTGTTACCGAGATCATCATTTAAAGCCCAGCTGACAGTGTACAGCCATGTCAGATTATAACCATCTAAGACGTAAGTCATACTTCACTGAACAAAAAATAAATGCCTGGAAGAGAATTAAGTACACATATCAATGTATTCATGCACATCATCACCATCATCATGTGCCCTGCCGCATGGTGTTGGCGATCATGCCCCTCCATATGTATCTATCCCTTGTTGCCGCAAGCACTTCTTCCACCCTCTCTTGTCCTCAGCCACCCTGCAAGCCCATCCAATGCTTTTTCCCTGGGTCTACCTGGTGCTCTCTTTCCCTCCAGCTTTCCTGATGTGACCAAGTGCTCTAATTCCCCTTTCCTCAAAAAATGGCCTATAAATGTTGCCTGTAATTCCCCTTTCCTCATAAAATGGCCTATAAATGTTGCCTGTCTTTTCCTAATCTTCTTTATCAATGATCTTTTTGTGTCTGCCTCCATCACGACTGTCTCGTTTGTTTTCTTTGCTGTCCATGGAACTCTCAACATTCTTCTTAGAAACCACAGCTCAGCTGCCTCAATCTTGCCCTGGCTTTGCATGTTGACTGTCCACGCCTCACAACCGTATAACATTATCGGTTCTACATAGCATTCAAGAACTCTCTTCCTGATGTTAAATGATAGGCAATTGTTGGTAAGAATACTTTTCATCTTCTTGAATGCTGTTTTAGCTTGGCCGATTCTGCTGGCTATTTCTGATGTGCATTTGCCATCTGGTGAGATGACTGTTCCCAGATATTTAAACTTATCAGCCTGTCTCAAAGTTGTGCGGTTTGCTGTTATTTTGCATGAGGGGTTTCATGCTTTTTACTGATTACCATGATTTCAGTCTTCTTGCTATTTAGCTCCAACCCTTTATTTTATTCATGCACATAATCTAAGGATATACCCCCAGCATTGACCACTCTGTCCACTCTATCACCAGGAGGTTTAAGAAGACAAACTTGAATACAAACGCAAACAATACTGAGGACATTCAAACACATAAAATATATATACAAAAAAGGCCTAAATTACCTAAAATTGCTTCTGCACATCACACTTGTTTAAAGCCAAAAAATGCACTTAAATACATGTACCCAATCCAACAAAAAGTGTGCAAGTCTTCAAAGAATACATACAGGTGAATGGACCAGCAAGGCAGAAGAGGATAAGAAGAAATGACAGAAAACAAAGGAACAAGGCAGAAACAAAGAGAGTGACAAAAACGAAAGAGGAAATTTCTAGCACAGAATTTCCAGAAGGTGGGGATACCATTTATACTAAAAGAGCCCCCAGCATCCCCACAAAGGAACATTCAGACCCTGTTACGACAGTGACATAGAAAAGAACGCACAAAACAAATAACAATCCAAAAGAACACTGACCCATCACAGCACTTACTTTCATGGTCACCCAGTCAGAACCACTCTCACTGAGAGAGTACGCCCACAGCGACCCATCGTCTGAGAAGCAATGCGAGCGCAAAGACACCGTCCCCTTGTCAGACAACTTGTTTGGGTCGAAGAAGACCTGAGGCTCCGAGCTCAGCGTGTCTTGGACGTACATCACACTGAAATATATACAGGCACATTCATGCTGAAGAACTGTTACAGTTATTGTCATTTTTGTTTAAAGCCCAGCTGAATGCGTAGAGACATATCAGGGCAATAACCATTTCAAAACCTACACAGGTAAAAAAAAAAAAAAGGAAAAGAAAATTAAGTACATATCAATGCATTCACGCACATAATCTAAGGACATGCCCCTTGTGTTGGCCATTCTGTCCAATTCATCACACAGGGGATCAAAAAAAAATAATAACTGAACACAAATTTAAGCATACCCAAGGACAACAAAACACAAAAAACCATAACTGAACACAAATTTAAGCATACCCAAGGACAACAAAACATAAAAACCATAACTGAACACAAATTTAAGCATACCCAAGGACAACAAAACATAAAAAACATAACTGAACACAAATTTAAGCATACCCAAGGACAATAAAACATAAAAACCATAACTGAACACAAATTTAAGCATACCCAAGGACAATAAAACATAAAAACCATAACTGAACACAAATTTAAACATACCCAAGGACAAGAAAACATAAAAAACATAACACAAATTTAAGCATACCCAAGGACAAGAAAACATAAAAAACATAACACAAATTTAAGCATACCCAAGGACAACAAAACATAAAAAACATAACACAAATTTAAACATACCCAAGGACAACAAAACATAAAAAACATAACACAAATTTAAGCATACCCAAGGACAACAAAACATAAAAAAAATAACACAAATTTAAGCATACCCAAGGACAAGAAAACATAAAAAACATAACACAAATTTAAGCATACCAAGGACAACAAAACATAAAAAACATAACACAAATTTAAACATACCCAAGGACAACAAAACATAAAAAACATAACACAAATTTAAGCATACCCAAGGACAACAAAACATAAAAAACATAACACAAATTTAAGCATACCCAAGGACAATAAAACATAAAAAACATAACACAAATTTAAGCATACCCAAGGACAACAAAACATAAAAAACATAACACAAATTTAAGCATACCAAGGACAATAAAACATAAAAAACATAACACAAATTTAAGCATACCCA
>JAPXFY010001234.1:25000-32500 GCA_030674185.1 Monoplex corrugatus | reverse complement strand
ACAGATGGAAAAGCAAGCAAGCAAACAAACAAACAAACACACAAACAAAAACTCGTGAATAAGTGTTACATGTTTTGTTGTCATTCTTGTCCATACGACATATGCATTATGATATTTTATACACTGAAAATTTTAAAATGAACATCAGGATTTAAGCACATGTTAACATTTTTAGATCTTGGAAAAAATAAAACTAGCCCATCCGAAAGATGAATCTACGACCTCTTTGTTGCTCACACACACACACACACACACACACACACACACACACACACACACACACACACACACACACACACACACACACACACACACACACACACACACACACACACACACACACACACACACACACACACACACAACACACACACACACCACTGAAAATGTTTTGAGACCTGATATAAATTTAAGATAAGACATTGATTTTCCAAAACGAGCTAAATCAATATCTTCACAAGCCACACTTGCAACGTATACATACGACATCATGAATGGCTCTGGAATTGATTTAGAAGCGGATCCTATATCTATAAGACCTTCTTTTTCTCCAGTACCCTGTTGGGAACTCTTAAGAGCAAACTTTGACATACACCACACTGATTTAAAGAAAGAAGATAATATCAACTTATTAGCGAGTCGAGTTAAATGTCATATTGAACACTTTTATCCCAATCATTTAAAAATCTACACAAATGGATCATTAATTGAGAAAATAGCAGGTTCTGCGTTTCTAATACCAGCTCTTAAAATAGAGAAATATTTCCATATAGGACCCAACAAATCAATATTTACAGCTGAACTCTTTGCAATACTGATGGCTTTGAATTACTTAGTAAATTATCCTCGAAATATATCACAAATCCTTTTCTGCGTTGATTCTAAATCAGTGCTTCAAGCCCTTGAATTAATGAAATTAGACACTAGATCTGAAATGGTAATAGAAATTAGCCATTTAATTCATTACTTATCCCTAAGAGGAACTGATCTTACTTTTTGTTGGATACCATATCATTGTTCGTTTCATCATAACGATGTGGTTGACAGGGCTGCCAAACGAGGAGCTAAGGGTTCACCAGAATCAAACAACATAAAGCTTTCTCCCTATTTAAATGAATCTTGTAATTTAGTAAACGTCTATGTTTGGAAACTGTTTCAAGATAATCAGAAAAAGTACAATACTAATAGCATGGATTTTAAAATCAGCAAAATCAGTAAACAGTCTAATACAAACAGATATATACAGTCCCTTATGTATAGGTGGAAACTCAAAACAAAGTACACCAGAACTATTGCCTGTCTTTGTGGACAGAAAATAACGACCAGTCATTTACTTTCTTGCATTAGTATAAAGCGATACATTCCGATACTTTCTACTCACACAATTTCCGACATATGTGATTCATCATTATTGACATATGAATTTTTCGTCAGCCTATCTAAAAGTCCAATAGTTCAATATTTATAATTCGTTCATCTTCCTGTTCATAGTTACAGTTAGTTAGTTTATTATAATATTTGTTGTAGTATGCTACTTCATTTGTCATGTCTATGCTTTCCTACGACATTTGCATTGTCCTTGCTTCTTACTTGTTTTTCACATGGTTTCAGCCCGAATATGTTTTTTGATGCTCGAGTGGGCTAAAAGTAATATGAATTTAAACTTGAACTTTTTTTTAATTATTTTTTTTTTTATTTTCATTTTTATTTTATTTATTTTTTTCTATTTTTTTTTATATTTTTTTTTATTTTATTATTATTATTAGTATTATTATTATTATTTTTTTTTTTTTTTTAAACCAAGATTGACAACACGTAAAAACCTGCATTTACCCTTCCTATTTCTACTCCCCTTCCGAACATCGCTTCGATTTTGTTTTTTTGTTTTTGTTGTTGTTGTTTTTTTTTTTGGTTCATTTATTTATCTATTTTGTTTTATCTTTTATTTATCATTTATTTATCGTTATTATCATTGTTATCAATTATTATGTTTTATTTATTGATTGTTTTTTTTTTCTTTTTTTTGTCTTTTTTTTTGTCTAAAATCACTTAAGTGAATAGACATTAAACCAATGACCACCACACACACACACACACACACACACACACACACACACACACACACACACACACACACACACACACACACACACACACACACACGCACACACACACACACACAAACACCCACACATACACACACAGACACACATATATATTATATACATACACATACACACATACACACACACATATATATATATATATACGATGCTGGTGTGAGACAACGATGATTTTTGAATTATCACTGCAGTGTGTAATTTTCGGGAACATATCAATATTCTGAAAATAGAAACATGACTCTGGAGACACTGTGGATCAGAGATATCGACCCGGGGATAAACGTAAAGGATGAGTATAGGCGTAGGGAACTGACCATTAAGTTGTAGTCTGGGTTTTCCTTGACCGCTTATGCTTGTCCCCATTTCATGTTTACTGCCTCATTAACAAAAGGTGTTTTGTTACTATTTTCAGATTATTGATAATATCCTGATGATGCCATTTATTGGCGAAAATTACACACTGCAGTGATGTGGTTTCTAAGAAGAATGTTGAGAGTTCCGTGGACAGCAAAGAAGACAAACGAGACAGTCTTGACGGAGGCAGGCACAAGTAGATCACTCATAAGAAAGAATAGAAAAAGACGGGCAACATTTATAGGCCATTTTATGAGAAAGGGGGTTTTGGAGCACCTGGTCACAACGGGAAAGCTGGAGGGAAAGATAGCACCAGGTAGACCCAGGGAGAGAATGCTGGACGGACTTGCAGAGTGGCTGGGGATGAGGAGGGTGGGGGAGATGCTAGGGGCAACGAGAGATAGAGATGGATGGAAGTCCATGGTCGCCAACGCCATGCGGCAGGACACCTGATGATGATGATGATGACGATGATGATGATGATGAGTGATAATTCAAACAATCATCGTTGGCTCACACCAACATCGTATATACGTACATGAGAAGGGGGTCTAACCATTTAGCTATGCAGTGTTTTTGAAATGTTGTAGACATTTAACTAATCTACCCTTTTTGAAGCAACGTACAAAAATCCAAATGTTCAAGCAGTATCCGAACTCAAACCCTTTACCCACATCAGAGGTGGCGCCAAATGTTCTGATGGTGATAGACACTGAGGCATAAAACTCACATTTTCACGAGCACACTCTTCAAGCGCTATTTCTCTCAGCAGCGGAGGAAAAAGTTAAATTGCAGTTCAGATCAACCCATAAACAAGTTTTTTTGGCACACACAGGGGGGTATTTTTGAGAGAGAGAGAGAGAGAGAGAGAGAGAGAGAGAGAGAGAGAGACAGACAGACAGACAGACAGACAGCCAGCCAGAGAGACAGTCAGACAGAGACAGATACAGAGAGACAGAGAGAAAGAAAGAGAGAGAGACAGAGAGAAGTAGAGACAGAAATAGACAGAAAGAGAAAGAAAGAGAGAGAGAGAGAGAGAGAGAGAGAGAGAGAGAGAGAGATAAATCAGTGCTCAAGAAATATTGATGTTAAGCTACCGGAAAGAGGGAGAGACAAATAGCCAGACAGACAGACAGAGAAGAGAGACAGAGAGACAGACAGAGAGAGAGAGAGAGAGAGAGAGAGAGAGAAAGGGAGACAGACAGACAAACAGACAGACAAGCAGACTGGCAGACATACACAGAGACAAAGACAGCCAACAGACAAAGGAGAGAGAGAGGAGGAGAGAGAGAGAGAGAGAGAGAGAGAGAGAGAGAGAGAGAGAGAGAGAGAGAAAGAGAGAGAGAGAGAGAGAGAGAGAGAGAGATCAGTATTCAAGAAATATTAAAGTTCAGCTACCGGAAAGAGGGACAGACAGACAGACAGACAGAGAAGACAGACAGTGAGACTGAGACAGAGTAAGAGAGACAGACAGACAGACAGACAAACAAGCAGACAGGCAGACAGGCGGACAGGCAGACTGGCAGACAGACACTGAGACAAAGGCAGCCAAACAGACAGAGAAAAGGAGAGAGAGAGAGAGGGAGAGAGAGAGAGAGAGAGAGAGAGAGAGAGAGACTGACAGACAGACAGACAGAGACAGACAGAGATAGAGACAAAAACAGAGAAAGAGAGAGAGAGACAGGCAGGCAGACAGACAGAGATAGAGAGATAGAGAAAGAGAGAGAGACAGACAGACAAGAGAGAGAGAGAGAGAGAGAGAGAGAGAGAGAGAGAGAGGAGAGAGAGAGAGAGAGAGAGAGAGAAGAATGGAGAGAGAAAGAGAATGTAGAACTCAGACATATTAACGTCAAACTAACAGGCATTTGTACAAGAGGTTCCACACACTACTAGCACACCTGACACAAGTTATGTGTGACACACTAACACAAGACACATGACCCAACAGAGAAAAGCAAATGTTTACAGAGGTAATACTTTAGGAGTCTTCAAACTTCAAATGGTTTACTGCACTTCAGCCATGACCCCATACACAACCCGAACAGCAATATAATGAATATTGTCACAACACTTCAGCTAACAGATAAAACAAGCATATGAACATACAACCGCCTCCGTGGTATAGTGGTTAGCGCAGCAGACTACCAACTGGAAGGTTGTAGGTTCGAATCCCCATCGGTCCCTTTAAAAAATCATTGCGGTGGGATTTTTGGTATCCAATCAGCTTCTACACAGAATTTAGCGTGCTGTGGGCGCATTGGAAAGCCTGAGACAGCATAGTGTCTTATCCACTTATGCCTAAGTAATGGTTTGTCCATTTTTTTTTTATTCTGACCAGCACTGCAGGTGCCTGTAGTTCTCGGGCCCGGTCGACGCCAGAATATAAAGGGTGTGTGTGTGTGTGTGTGTGTGTGTGTGTGTGTGTGTGTGTGTGTGTGTGTGTGTGTGTGTGTGTGTGTGTGTGTGTGTGTGTGTGTGTTGTGTGTGTGTGTGTGTGTGTGTGTGTGTGTGTGTGTGTGTGTGTGTGTGTGTGTGTGTGTGTGTGTGCAAAAGTAGGTATACAGTAATGACAAAAGAAAACACGTACAATACTCATTGCATTCATTATATAAACAATTGAATATTGCATATACATGTAATAACAAGCACAGCCTTAATCCCTCAGATACCCAAACTGCTTGCCGTCGGTATTCACACACTCCTCTAATCGAGAGCGGACACTCATGTACACTCTAGCACAAAGATCTTTATCAGCATCAGTTTCTTGACAAGCCTGCAAGATGAACTGAATCATGTCATTAACAGTGCGCGGCTTGCGTGCAAAAACCCTTTCCTTTACATATCCCCAAAATAAAGAACTCCATCTGTCTTCCAGTATTGTTTTAAAATCCATTTGCGCTCCTCGTCTGTCAAATTACCAACCATGGTTAAATTAAATTGCCGCTTAGATCTAAATTAAATTGCCACTTTACCTGCAAAAAAATAAAAAAAATAAATAAAAGTTAGGATAAAAGTAAATGCATATTATTAGTTACGATGAAATATAATTAATGACACTGAAAATATCGAAAATAAGGCCAACTAACTTAATGTGTTAATAATGTTAATGAATTAAGGATCATATAATGATGTGATATTTACTGTATACCTACTTTTGCACCACCACCACCCCCCCCCCGCCCCCTGTATTATGATAGAATACGTAGAATACATCCTTGTCATGCAGTTTCAATCATTTATGGAACTCCATAGCATCATGATTATCATCTTCATCGACATCATCTTCATCACATTGTAAAATACACCAGTTTCTGTGGCCATTAACCCTTTGATTCCCTCACCCTAGCCGCCAAATGCGAAAACTTAACCCTTTGACTCCCTCACCCTAGCCGCCAAATGCGAACACTTAACCCTTTGACTCACTCACCCTAGCTGCCACATGCGAAAACTTAACCCTTTGACTAAGAGGGAGAGAGACAGACAGAGAGGGGCAGAGAGAGATAGAGAGAGAGAGAGAAAGAAAGAGAGAGAGAGAGAGAGAGAGAGAGAGAGAGAGAGACACACACACACACTTACATACACACAACACACTCACTTGCACACACACACACACACACACACACACACACACACACACACACACACACACACACACACACATAAACCACACACACACAATAAACACACACACACACACACACACACACAGACATAAACACACACAGACATAAACACACACACACACACACACACACACACACACACACACACACACACACACACACACACACACACACACGCACACACATAAACACACACACACACACACACAGAGACATAAACACACACACACACACACACTTACATACACACAACACAACAAACACACACACACACACACACACCACACACACACACACACACACACACACACACACACACACACACACACACATACACACACACACATAAACAACACACACACACACACACACATAAACACACATACACACGCACATACATACACACACACACACACACACACACACACACACACACGCACATACACACACACACACACACACACAGACACACACACACACACACACACACACACACACACACACACACACCACACACACACATACATACGTACATACACACACACACACATAAACACACACATAAACACACACATAAAACACACGCACAAACAAACATTTTCCTTGTCGTTGTTCTTGTCATTGTCACTGTTACTGTTACTGCCATTGGCACCGTCATTGTCACTGCCACAATCATTGTCACTGTTACTGTTACTGTTACTGTCACTGTCATCGTCACTGTCACTGACACAGTCACTGTCACTGTCACTGTTACTGTTACTGTTACTGTCAATGTCACTGTCACTGCCACAGTCACTGTCACTGTCACTGTTACTGTTACTGTCATTGTCACCGTCATTGTCACTGCCACAGTCATTGTCATTGTCACTGTTACTGTTACTGTCACCGTCATCGTCACTGTCACTGACACAGTCACTGTTACTGTTACTGTCATTGTCACCGTCATTGTCACTGCCACAGTCATTGTCACTGTCACTGTTACTGTTACTGTCATTGTCACATTCATTGTCACTGTCACAGTCATTGTCACTGTCACTGTTACTGTTACTGTCACTGTCACAGTCATTGTCACTGTCACTGTTACTGTTACTGTCATTGTCACCGTCATTTTCATTGTCACTGTCATTGTCACTGTCGTTGTTATTGTTACTGTTACTGTCACTGTCACTGTCATTGTCACCATCATTGTCACTGTCACCGTCATTGTCATGTCACAGTCATTGTCATGTCACAGTCATTGTCACTGTCACTGTTACTGTTACTGTTACTGTCATTGTCACCGTCATTGTCACTGTCACAGTCATTGTCACTGTCACAGTCGTTGTCACTGTCACTGTCACTGTCATTGTCATTGTCATCGTCACTGTCATTGTCATTGTCATTGTCACTGTCACTGTCAC
>JAPXFY010001234.1:10000-15000 GCA_030674185.1 Monoplex corrugatus | reverse complement strand
ATAATATAATGATAATGATATAATGATATAATGATAATGATGATAATAATAATAATAGTACTAATAATAATAATGATGACTACAATAACTGCAACGACAACAACGACAATGACAACAGCAATAACGATAATAATGATAACAATAATAATAATGATAACAACAATAATAATAATAATAATAATAATAATAACAATAATAATAATAATAATAATAATAATAATAATAATAATAATAATAATAATAATAATAATAAAAATAATAACAATAATGATAATGATAATAATGATATTAATAATAATAATAATGGTAATAATACTAATACTAATACTAATACTAATAATAATAATAATAATAATAATAATAATAATAATAATAATAATAATAATAATAATAATAATAACAATAATAATAACAATAATAATAATAATAATAATAATAATAATAATAATAATAATAATAATAATAATAATAATAATAATAATGCTGTTGCTGCTGCTGCTGCTGATGATGACGATTACAATATTTATAAGGCGCCAAATCTTCACAATCCAAATCAAAGCTCACTCACGCACCAGGCATACGCATATAATCGACAAAGACCACATAAAATATTTAATACACAGACTGAGGGAAAGAAGTAGTTGTAGAATTCATTGTTGGAAAAAAGAGGTGGGCTTTTAAACTGCATTTAAAAGCAGAAAGGGTAGGTGTTAGGTAAAGGCAGAGCAGTCCTGAGACAGACAAAAAATGCTGTCCAATACTTGGTGGTTCAAAATCTAAGGACCTGAAAGGAAAGAGTGTCTGAAGCTGAGCACAAGGTGCTGGTGTCTCAGAAAGCACTTTAAATATAAAAAAGATGGAAAATACATGGGTTTTTTTTTTATTGTTGAGTCAGTATGTACCTAGATATGTAAAATTATTCATTTTCCTGTTAATAACACATACACATAGACAAGAGCTGTTTCCTTTGATTATATTATAAAAAATTCTCCCTGCTTCCCTCTTATTTCTTTGGTATTACCTATATGCCTTGGAAGCAACCCTATATATGTTCTGTCTTGTCTATGTGTGTGTGTATTTGGTCAGTTCAAGAATAAAAGTCTATGTCAATCTTGAAAATAAGACCAATATATTGTATGTATTTCTCTCCTCTCTCATAGTTGTGTGTAGGGTAGTTGCAGAGTATAAAGGTAGGCTTGGGCGCTCCTTTTTTTGAGGAGTGTTCTGAGCTTACTGTTTTTGTACTTTATATCTGCTTCTATGCTAGCTGAATGGGTAGCGCAAACTGTGTTAGATCTGAGAATTCTATACAACATGGGAGATAATTCTCATGAGTTGTGTCCTTTGATTGTATTATAAAAATTCTCCCTTCTTCCCTCTTATTTCTTTGGTACTATCTTCATTGTTGTGTTAGTGAGAACCTAGCTATGAAAGGACTGGTATACATTTACTATCAATTATCTCATCGGTACAGACATACAAAGATTTGCGCACAAGGACAAATAATGATCATGTCGATGAGTATCCAGATGTAATAAGAATGACACACAAAGACGATTATTTTCATTAAGTGTCTAGCCATGCAAAGTTTGGCACATAGATAGTTTTTAATTATTATATCGATTTATACCTAGACATGAAACATTTCCACATAAATACTTATAATTGTTATTATTTCGGTAAATGTATACATATAGATATACATATGTATGTATGTATGTATGTATGTATGTATGTATGTATCTATGTATGTATGTATGTATGTATGTATGTATGTATGTATGTATGCATGTATGTATGTATAATGTATGTATGTATGTATGTATGTACATGTATACATGTATGAATGTATGGGCATATATGTATATACACATAAACTCATTGTCACAGATATATTATTTAACCAGCAAGTAGATAGAGAGAAGAATACTGCCACAAAACTGTTTCAATCATTATATCGTTATGTCTGTGATCTAGATAGAAAATGGTTGAAATTTAAAAAAAACGCAATTAATTCCCATATCAGTAAGTACCTAGACATAAAGAAATATTGGCACATTAATGCTATGAACTATTACGTTGATAAGATCCTAGACATTAGGACAGAATGACTATATAACTCATTATGCTAATAATAACCAGACATAAAAACGGAACATGGATACTATAATTCATTCATCCTTTGATCTAACGTCTTTTCACTATGAGGGATATAAAACGAAATGAGTACTATATTTAAGTCGGTAAATTTCCAGACATGAAGTAACTGACACAGAAATTACATTACATCGATAAGTATGAAGACATAAAAAACAGTTGACGGAGTGATATCAACATTATATCCATAACTACCAAGACATCAAAGGGCTGGCAGGGAAATATGATGATGATATGTACAGAGAGATAAATGGGCAAGCAGGAAAAGGCCATCGTTACCACACTTACCCAGACATTAAAAGGGCACTTGCACACAAATTCTACCCTAGGGACAATTTTCTCCAGGCCAGACGAAAAGTGAAAATTGCATTTTAGCTCGACCCATAAAGGAACTTCCTCTCCCTGATGGGGAGATTATTAAGACAGACTGAGAGAGTAAGAGAGAGAGAGAGAGAGAGAGAGAGAGAGAGAGAGAGAGAGAGAGAGAGGGAAGAGAGGGAGAGTGAGAGAGAGAGGCGACAGACATACAGACAGACAGAGAAACAGAACGAGAGAAAGAGAGAGAGAGAGAGAGACATACAGACAGAGAGACAAAAAGAGACAGACAAACAGAGAAACTAAGAAATAACAAGAGAGAGGGAGATAGATAGATAGATACATAGATAGATAGAGATAGATAGATAGATAGATAGATATATAGATAGATAAATAGATAGATAGATAGACATATAGGTATATAGATAGATAGATAGATAGACAGGCATATAGGTACATATATAGATAGACAGAGAGAGAGACAGAGACAGAAACAGAGACACAGAGACAGAGACGGAGAGACAGAGAAAGATGACCACAGTGGCACATGATTATCATTATTATAACAATAAAAAGCAAGACAGAAGAAGACTGCCACAAAACTTTATCAATTATCATATCGATAACTATCTTGACATACAATGGTTAAAATAAAAATACGCTATTAATCACCATAACATTATGGCCCTAGACATAAAAAGACTGGCACATAAATATGAATTAGTACACTGGTAAGATTCTAGACATTTGGGACAAAATGACTATGAGCAATAGACGAAATGAGTAATATATTTAAGTCGGTAAATGTCCAGACATGAAGTAACTGACACAGAAATTACATTACAACCGATAAGTATGAAGACATAAAAAAGTTTTCAGACTGATATCAGCATTATATCAATAACTACCAAGACATCAAAGGGCTGGCAGGGAAATATGATGACGATATGTACAGAGAGATAAATGGGCAAGCAGAAAAAGGCCATCATTACGACACTTACCCAGACATTAAAAGGGCACTTGCACACAAGTTCTACCCTGGGGACAATTTTCTCCAGGCCAGACGAAAAGTGAAAATTGCATTTTAGCTCGACCCATAAAGGAACTTCCTCTCCCTGATGGGGTGATGATTAAGAAGAGAGAGTGAAAGAGAGAGAGAGAGAGAGAGAGAGAGAGAGAGAGAGAGTGAGAGAGACAGAGCGAGACACAGAGAGAGACAGAGATAGAGAGAGAGAGAAACAGAGCGAGAAAGAGACAGAGAGAAAGTAAGTAAGAGAGAGAGAGAAATAGAAACAGAGAGACAGTAAGAGAGAGAGAGAGAGAGAGAGAGAGAGAAAGAGACAGAGACAGAGAGACAGAGAGAGACAGAGACACAGATAGATAGAGACACAGAGACAGAGACACAGAGACAGGCACAGAGAGAGAGACAAACAGTCAGGCAGACAGACAGAAAGACAGAGAAAGAAAGAAAGAGAAAGAAAAAGAGAAATAGAGAAAGAGAGAGAGACAGACAGACAGAGAGAAAGACAAAGAGGTTATAAGCAGAGATAGATAGATAGAGAGAAACAGAGAGAGAGATAGAGAAAGTAAAAGAGAGACAGAGAGAAACTGAGAGACAATAAGAGAGAATCAGAGACAGAGACAGACAGACACAGAGAGCCAGAGAGAGACAGAAACACATAGAGACAGAGACACAGAGCCAGAGACGCAGAGACAGACAGACAGAGAGACAGTCAGACAGACAGAAAGACAGAGAAAGAAAGTGAAATAAAGAGAGTGAAAGAAAGAGAGTGAAAGAAAAAGAGAAATAGAGAAAGAGATAGATAGATAGATAGATAAATAGATAGAGAGAGAGAGAAAGAGAGAGAGACAGAAACAGAGACAGAGATATTTAGAAAGAGAAACAGAGAGACAGATAGATCGAGAGTAAAAGAGAAAGAGAGAGAGAGAGAGAGAGAGAGAGAGAGAGAGAGTAAGAGAGAGAGAGAGAAACAGAGAGACAGTAAGAGAGAGGGACAGCCAGAGACAGAAAGACAGAGAGAGACAGAGAGAGAGAGAGACAGAGAGACAGAAACAGAGACAGAGACGCAGAAATAGACAGACAAACAGACAGAAAGACAAACATTCAGGCAGACAGACAGACAGAGAGACAGAGAAAGAAAGAGACAGAGAGAGAGAGAGTCAGGCAGACAGACAGACAGGCATAGACATAGAGAGAAACAGACAGGCAGCGACAGGCAGAGACAGGCAGAGACAAAGTAGGCAGTCATTTTGACAGACGAGACAAGATAAAACGTTAAAAAAAAACATATTTCTAAGGATGCAATAACAGTACAGTGAGCGTTTTTTGTTTCGTCCATCCCTCGTCTCATGGTGTAAATAAAATGTGTACTTTAAAGAACTCAATAAAAAAAAATATATATTTGGGCATACAAACCAAAAAGGACCAAACACGATAAAAATATGAACTCAGAAAATATGTAAAGTTACATACGTGGTACATTATATAAAATACACTCAAACGCTGA
>JAPXFY010001234.1:0-2500 GCA_030674185.1 Monoplex corrugatus | reverse complement strand
ATCGCCAAACAAAGCAAAATAAAGCAAATGAAAACAGCTCTTTACAAAACAGAGTCTATAATAAAGCGGCTTCTTTTGGAGTTAACGTGATATAGCCCACATCAGTCAAAAGAGATTAAATTAATCCCAGTATGATTATTGTCTAGCACTATTGTCGGGCTTGTAAGTGTTTATGTCTTATTTTTTGTGCTTCCGCAATGTATAGTGCCACTGATTTGATTATGACTTCGTCATCAGATGACAAAATAGATACAACATCTTGTCTTTTCGCCATGTCGGATTCAAAAACTTTGCATTTTCCACGTATTGTGTCAAAAATTTGGCATTGGAATAAAAAGTGTTTTTCATTATCGACATTGTTTCCACATAAGGGGCAAGGATATACTGTGGACGTCCCAGGTTGAAACCAATTTTTATTTGCATTGAAACCAAGTGTTCTTAATCTAAATCTTGCGTAATTAGTTCTTTGCCATTTATCTGTAACAACACTGAGATATTTTTCGGTTTGAAAAACATCTTTAAATGAGAAGAACCAACTATATTTTTTCTTTGTTTTCATATCTGAGTGCCAATTTTGTTTAAACGAACAAATAAGCCTGTCTTTATATTCATTAATAAACTGACACTCATTTCCTACTCCCTGGGACACCACACGATTCCAAACCCAAGTTCTGATAAAGCCTTTTTTACCTGATAGGGCCCAGTTCTGTTTTCCTATTTCCATTTGAGTAACCGTCATTTTCATATGCCTGTTTACATAACCGAGATTGTGGAAGCCTTAACAATTTCAACCAGTATTTAATACTCTTCACAAAGGTTCTAATGTATAAAGGATTCTTCCAGTTTCTCCATATAAAACAGTGTTAGAAGAGTGAATTGGTACAGCCAAAAAACGTTTTTATAGCATATGTATGCACTTTTTCCATATGTGGATTTACAGTAAGACCCCATACTTCAGCTGCATATGTAAAGTAAAGGTTCTATCTGTGTATCAAACATTTTCCAATATAAATTACAATCAATAGAATTGAGCTTCCGTAAGGATTTTAGAATTTCAATAACACCCTTTTTCCCTTTATTACAAGATTCTTCCCATGCATAATTTAAACTTAATTTTGTCGAAAATATCATTCCTAAGTATTTATAGGAATTAACAACTTTAACTCGTTAATTCCATAGAACCATTTTTCGTATTTTGATAAATGTCCACCCTTCCTGAAAATCATAATATTAGTTTTATCCATATTAACTGTTAAAGCTAGTCGATCCGATTCCTCCTTTAAGACATTTAACTGGTTTTGTAAGCCTTTGACTGTACCAGAGAGAAGAATAACATCGTCTGCAAACAGCAATAGGAATATCTCAATAACCCCAGGGATGATTTGAATGCCATGCCTGCCTTTTCTTGACAGTTCCACTGCTAATTCATTAATGAAAAATGAAAACAATTGAGGACTCAATTGACACCCCTGTTTCACTCCTTTAGGGCATTCAAAATAATCTGAATATACACACTTCTCACGCACGCATGCAAACACTGAGTTGTAAACTCCTCTTAGGGCCATATATAAATTTTCCATTCACACCACTTTTACGTAATACATTCCAAAGATTATTACGATTCACAGAATCGAATGCCTTCCTAAAATCCACAAATGCAACATAAAGTTTCTTATTTAAAAGTAAATGCTTCTGCACAAGGGAGTAAAGTGTGAAAATATGATCAATTGTACTGTATTTTGCTCTAAATCCAGCTTGTTCTTCAACTATTTTCTCTTCTTTTTCTGCCCACTTTGTTAATCTCTTATTCAAAATATATGTATAAACTTTACTCACTATACTTGTTAGAGCGACTCCTCTATAATTTCTGGATTTTCACATCTCCTTTTTTATGAATTGGGATTATTATGGACTTTGCCCATTCTGACGGAAAAATGCCATTATCAAAAAGCTTGTTACATAAATGGACAAGGAAATCAATTACATTAGCATTTGCATGTTTTAACATTTCGCTGATTATTTGATCTGGTCCTGCGCTCTTTCCTGCTTTCAAATGCCTGATACTCGCAGTCACTTCTTCTTTAGTTATAGGCTCATTGAAAAGGGGCTCAAAATTATTTTCTTCCTCTACTATATGACTCTCTTGTGCAGTATTTCCCCCGATATCATTGAAAACACTGCAGAAATGATTGTACCATTGTTCAATAGAGATTTCATTGTACACAAAGGCCTTTTCTATTAACAGATCTTATTATTGACCAGAATGTCCTGGAGTCATTGATGGAATCTTTGAGTGTTCTTATTTTCTTATCTTCGTATTCCCTTTCTTTCGTTTTCCTTAGTTTAACATACTCTTTTCGTGATATGACATATGCTTTCTCTTTTTTCTTTTTTTTCTTTTTCTGTTTTGCATCTCTGGAATCTTTTCAGTAGCCTCTTAACTTCTTGTTTCTTTCTTTTCACATTCCTTATCAAACCAATCATTCTGTTTCTTTTGTCC
>JAPXFY010001233.1:37500-38969 GCA_030674185.1 Monoplex corrugatus | reverse complement strand
GATTATGTCCTTTGGTTGATATTTTTAAAAATTCTCCCTGCTTCCCTCTTATTTCTTTTGAAATCAACTGTTGGCCAGCGTCCTTTGGCTGTCTCATTACCGTCAGCCTGGATAGACCTTCGCTGTTCCTTCGCCTAAGATCTATCCTCTCTGCTTTTCAAATTCAATTTAAATTTTCTTTTTTTCTGACAATGAATTCTACAACCCCCTCTTTCCCTCAGTTTATGTAGGCCATTTTTGTGTGGTCTGCTTTAATGGCATGCGAATGTCTTATGTTTGGGTACTTATTGATTTGAAATTATCCAGATTTGGCGCGATATAAAGACTGTGATTATTGTTCTTCCTTTTCTTTTTCTTCTTGTTAATAATAACAATGATAATGATGATGATACTATTACTACTACTAGCAGTAATAATCTGAAATAACAATGATAACAATAATGGTGATGATGATGATAATGATAATGATAATAACAATAATGATCTTAAATATAATAATAATAGCAATAATAATAATGATAATAACAACAATAATAATAACAGTAATAGTAATAATAATAACAATAGTACTCTACTACTGCTACTTACCTAATCTTTAATAACAATAATGTTAAATAATAACAATAGTCTTAAATAATAATATTACTAATAACAATGTTGTTATCAGCACGATTATGATATCATTTTTAGCACTTGTGTTTGATCCATGTAACCTTACCTTAGTGGCACAATCAAACTTACACATTCGTGACTTCTCCACGGTTTATTCCTTTGACTCAAAATCAGCTAAATGTTTTCATCTACAGCCACCTGGGGGAAATCTTGCAAAGACATATTTGTCACAAACGTACACAACACAACACAACACACACACACACACACACACACACACACACACACACACACACACACACACACACACACACACACACACACACACACACACACACACACACACACACACACGCATGCATCTAAAAAGGAGACAATGTAAACTTACTGGCAAGTCAGGTTAAATGTCATATAGACGACTTATATTCCGATCATTTGAAAATTTACACTGATGGATCAGTAATTGAAAGAAAAGCAGGCTCAGCGTTTTTAATACCTGCTCTCAAAATTGAAAAATCTTTCTACATAGGACTTGATAAATCTATCTTTACAGCTGAACTTTTTGCAATATTAATGGCTTTAAACTTTATGATAAGTTTTCCTAGGACAATTTTTCAAACACTTTTTTGCGTGGATTCAAAATCAGTACTTCAGGCTCTTGAATTATCAAAATTACAAACAAGATCAGAAATGATTCTGGAAATTAGTCACTTGATTCATAATTTATCTTTAAGAGGCACTGATATTACTTTCTGCTGGATACCTTCTCATAGTTCTTTTCGTTATAATGATAAAGTTGACAGGGCTGCCAAACGGGGAGCTAATAACTCACCAGATTCAAACAATATCCAGCTTTC
>JAPXFY010001233.1:22500-27500 GCA_030674185.1 Monoplex corrugatus | reverse complement strand
AACAAACACCAAAACAAACACCAAACAAACACCGAACAAATTCTGAACAAACTCTAAAACAAACACCAAACAAACACCAAACAAACACCAAACAAACACCAAACACACCAAACAAACACAAAACAAACACCAAACAAACAACCAAAAAACTCTGAACAACTCTAAACTACACCAAACAAAACCACACCAAACAGACACCAAACAAACACCAAACAAACACCAAACAAACGCCAATAAAATCTAAACAAACACCAAACAAACACCAAACACCAAACAAACTACAAACAAACACCAAACAAACATCAAACAAACACCACTAAACAAACTCTAAACAAACACCAAACACCAAACAAACTCTAACAAACATCCAAACAAACACAAACAAACACCAAAAAAACACCAAACAAACTCTAAGCAAAACCACAACCAAACATCAAACACCAAACAAACACCAAACAAACACCAAACACAACACCAAACAAAACCTCTAAGCAAACATCAAACAAACATCAAAACCAAACAAACACCAAACAAACACCAAACAAAACAACCAAACAAACTCTAAACAAACACCAAACAAAAAACCAAACAAACCTCTAAACAAACACCAAACAAACTCTAAACAAACACCAAACAAACACAAAACACAACAACTACAAACACCAAACAAACACCAAACAAACACCAAACAAACACCAAACAAACACCAAACAAACTCTAAGCAAACATCAAACAAACATCAAACACCAAACAAACACCAAACAAACACCAAACACCAAACAAACACCAAACAAAAACCAAACACCAAACAAACAACACAAAACAAACACCAAAAAACACCAAACAAACACCAAACACCAAACAAACACCAAACAAACACCAAACACCAAACAACAAACACCAAACAAACACCAAACACCAAACACAAAAAAACACAAACACCAAACAAACACCAAACACCAAACAAAACACCAAACACAAACCAAACACCAAACAAACACCAAACAAACACCAAACAAAAACCAAACAAAACCAAACAAAACACTAAACAAACATCAAACAAACACCAAACAAACTCTGAACAAACTTTAAACAAACACCAAACAAACATCAAACACCAAACAAACACCAAATACCAAACAAACACCAAACAAACACCAAACAAACACCAAACAAACAACAAACACCAAACAAACACCAAACAAACTCTGAACAAACTTCAAACAAACACCAAACAAACATCAAACACCAAACAAACACCAAACAAACACCAAACAAACACCAAACAAATACCAAACAAACACCAAACAAGCTCTGAACAAACTTTAAACAAACACCAAACAAACTTTAAACAAACACCAAACAAACATCAAACACCAAACAAACTTTAAACAAACACCAAACAAACACCAAACAAACATCAAACACCAAACAAACTTTAAACAAACTTTAAACAAACACCAAACAAACACCAAACAAACACCAAACAAACACCAAACAAACAACAAACACCAAACAAACACCAAACAAACAACAAACACCAAACAAACACCAAACAAACACCAAACAAATTCTGAACAAACTCTAAGCAAACACCAAACAAACAATTAACAAACTCCAAACAAAAACCAAACAAACGCCAAACATCAAACAAACAATTAACAAACAGTTAATAAGCAATTAACAACCACCAACAAACACCAAACAAATACCAAACTCCATACAGACACCAAACTCCATACAAAATCCGAACATCAAACACCATACAAACACCATACAAGCACCATAACAAACACCATACAAGCACCATACAAACACCATACAAACACCATACAAACACCATACAAACACCATACAAACACCATACAAACACCATACAAACACCATACAAACACCATACAAGCACCATACAAACACCATACAAACACCATACAAACACCATACAAACACCATACAAACACCATACAAACACCATACAAACACCATACAAGCACCATAACAAACACCATACAAACACCATACAAACACCATACAAACACCATACAAACACCATACAAACACCGAACAAACATCACACAAATTGCAAACAAACACCAAAACACCAAACTCCAAACAAACACCAAAACACCAAACTCCAAACAAACACCAAAACACCAAACTCCGAACAAACACTAAACAACAAACACTAAACAAACACCATTACATACTCTAAACAAAGTCACCCACGCATTATTTCTTCACAGCGAGGTAACTCATACATTCTTCTCCTTCTTTCTTCGTTTCTTTCTTTCTATCTTTCTTTCTATCTTTCTATCTTTCTTTCTTTCCTTGTTTACCGTCAACATGATCAGGAAACACATCTGGCAACGAAAAATGGTGCTTTTCTTTCTTTTTGTTACTCTGCTGTTCAGTGGAGAAAAGCCAGTCTGGACAGATTAGATCACTGTGTAAACATTTGCACTGGCTCAGACTATGTGGTACCATGCTATGCCAGAAGGTACCGTTTGGTCTGGTAACTCTGATTTCTTACGTACTTACTTCGTTACGTACTTATTTACTTACTTTACTTTACTTTATTTTTACTCTGCTTACTTACTTACTTACTATAATTATTTACTTACTTACTTTAGTTTACATACTTACTTTAATTATTTACTTACTTTAGTTTACTTACTTACTTTAATTATTTACTTACTTAGTTTAGTTTACATACTTACTTTAATTATTTACTTACTTACTTTAGTTTACTTACTTTAAATATTTACTTACTTTAGTTTACTTACTTACTTTAATTATTTACTTACTTTAGTTTACTTGCTTTAATTATTTATTTACTTTACTTTACTTTACTTTACTTTACTTTACTTTACTTTACTTTACTTTACTTACTGACTCCCCCCCCCCCCCCCCCCCCCCCCGTGGGGATGCCGGGGGCTCTTTCGGTATAAATAGTACCCCCACTTTCTGGAAATTGACGGCTGTCCCATTGATGTTATCCTGTTGTTTTCGGATGACGTGTGTCGTGAGTCGGACTCTATCGTGTTTTCATGATGATGATGATGATGATGATGATGATGATGATGATGATGATGAGAGAGAGAGAGAGAGACAGAGACAGACAGAGAGAGAGAGTGAGAGAGAGAGAGAAAGAGAAAGAGAGAGAGAAAGAAAGAGAAGGAGAGAGAGAGAAGAGAGAGAGAGAGAAAAAGAGAAAGAGAGAGAGAGAAAGGAAGAGAAAGAAAGAGAGAGAGAAATAGAGAGAGGGAGAGAGAAAGAAAGAAAGAGAAAGAGAGAGAGAGAGAGAGAGAGAGAGAGAGAGAAAGAAAGAGATGCAGAGAGAGAACAAAATAGAAACAGATGGACAGACAGACAGACACAGACACACACACACACACACACACACACATACACACAGAGGGGGGGGGGTGAAGAGAGACAGACAGAGACAGAGAGACAGAGAGATGGAGAGACAGAGACAGAGAGATAGAGAGAGCGAGCGAGCGAGTGAGCGAGAGATAGAGACAGAGAGACAGAGAGAGAGAGAGAGAGAGAGAGAGAGAGCGAAAGACAGACGGAGAAAGAGAGAGGGAGAGACAGAGACAGAGAGAAAGAGAGAGTGAGAGAAAGAGACATAGAGAAAGTCAGAGAGAGACAGAGACAGAGAGGGACAGAGACAGACAGACAGACAAACAGACAGATAGACAGAAGAGACAAAGACAGAGAAATGACGATGATGATCACAACAGGAAAGCTGGAGGGAGAGAGAAACACTAGGAAGAACCTCAGGGAAAAAAGATCAGACGGACTTGCAGGGTGGCTGAGGACAGAGAAGAAAAGGTGAAAGATGGACTTGCAGCGACAAAGGGATAGATGCATATGGAGGGCCACGATCGCCAACACCATGCGACAGGACACATGATGATGATGATGATGATGATGATGATGATGATGATGATGATGATGATGATGTTCATATTATCTTGACTACATTGGGTGGGTAAGTGTTAGTTGGAGATGGTGACTTCAGCCGTCTGATTTTTTTTTTGTGTGTGACGGTAACCCCACCCTTAGCACATGGCCATAAATAAATAGTTAAATAGTTAAATAAATAGATAGATAAATAGATAGATAGACGAATAATAAATAAATAAATAAATAATACGTACATACATACATACATACATACGTACATTTATACATACATACATACATAAATACATACATACATACATACATACATACATACATACATACATACATGCATATTATATACATACGTATGTACATACATCCATCCATCCATACATACATAAAATTAATAGATAATAAAATAAATAAATAAATAGATAAATGATGATAATGATAAAAGTACCTGCCCTGTAAGCACAGGGCTCTAGAGCTTTAAGTGGCCCTGAGAGAGAGAGAGAGAGAGAGAGAGAGAGAGAGAGAGAGAGAGAGAGACAGACAGACAGACAGAGACAGAGAGAGAGAGAAACAGAGAGAGACAGAGGGAGACAGAGAGAACAAAAGAGAAACAGACAGAGACAGACAGACAGACAAAGAGAGAGAGAAAGAGAGAGAGAGACAGACAGACAGAGACAGAGACAGACAGACAGACAGAGAGACACAGAGAGAGAGAGAGACAGACAGACAGAAGACGGAGAAAGAAAGAGAGGGAGAGACAGAGAGAGACAGAGAGAAACAGAGAGAGATAGAGAGAGAGACAGACAGATAGAGAGAGAGAGAGGGACAGAAAGAGAGATAGAGAGAGAGACAGACAGACAGATAGAGAGAGAGAGAGAGGGACAGAAACAGAGAGAGATAGAGAGAGAGACAGACAGACAGATAGAGAGAGAGAGAGAGAGAGAGAGAGAGACAGACAGACAGACAGACAGACATAACAGACAGAAACAGAAAGAGAGAAGGCCTCGCATCCCATCTGACGGATCGTGTGAGCAGAACTACTTTTACAGATTATTAATCGCCGCGTACACGCTATG